>QZLH01000030.1:192725-214604 GCA_003833135.1 Oehlia diaphana
TTTAATGGAGGTTGGAGGAAAGTATGTTAAGTGGGGTGGTTGTATCTGATTGGCGGTCCCTAATAAGGGTGACGTTAAATTCCTTAATTCCTATTCGTTTTCTTATTAGTCTATTTATGAATTCCCTTTTGCTAATTAGTCGTTACAGTGATCCGTGTTACTCATACATCGGTGCTTTTAATTTTGTAGGTATGTTCCTGATAATCAGCAGAACCCCGAGTCAAATTCAAGTCATTATGATTAGACAAATCAGTTATTTTATTATATTTTTAATTTTATCTATTGCTTCCGAAAGTGTACACTTTCAGCGTTTTTAATAAAAGATGTACAGTACGTTAGTAAAATAACTGTGGATTTTGGGCAAAGCAAATATATATATACAGTATGTATATTAATTATTAACGTTATTTGTTAAAAAAAAAAATATTTATCTCTAAAATCAGTTGACTTGTCATCAAGTATGTATATATAGAATAAGTATATCCTTTATAAATACATTAAAAAAATTTGGGGTGAAAATTCGGTGAAAAAATAAATATATTTAATATGTTACAGATATAGGCGGAAAATCTTCTAGATCGTATACTAAAATGATAGAAATGAAAAAAGGTTAATACTTTGATATTCTGATGTCTAACTTGTAAGATGACAACATAAAATAATTATTAGGAATGGGTAAAGAAAATAGAATAATTACGGTTTTTAGTATTTTCGCTTGGAAATAAGTTGCATTTATTTATTTATTTATTATTTTTTTTTTAACGAAGTCATTTTATACTTTATTAAGAAATTAAGAAAAATTACAAAAAAGGAAAAAATCTACATTATATAACTTTTAGTTAAAAACACGATCGATAATATTATTAGGGACCTAAGATTTTATGTTCAAAAGATATTTACCATCCTGCACACCTAAATAGGTTCACTACCCGCATAACTACTATTATTCGCATGGATTTCGGTAATGTTATATAAGAACCCTCCAACAACACCTTTTACTACTACTACAACTAAAAATAATAATAAAAATAAAACTACCGTAATTAATAATAAAGTATTCTTATTTTTGATATTCGCGTTTTGTCAATAAATTGTTCTTTACCGAAATGGTGTTTTTTATCTATTCCCAACCCTCTATCAATTTCATTAAGTTTATTACACTGTATTTTCCAAAAAATCATGGATTTTTTTACAATAAAACTTTTTAAAATTGAAAATACCTAACGATATTCATTGTAGGTTACTATTGTATGAAGAGCGTACTGATCGAAAATCCAAAATAGTTACCCGGATGCATCCAGGGTAGTGGTTTTTTACTATTGTTACATTGTCATGAGGTCATGTGCCGGACGGTGAATCACGGACTAATTATTATTTTGGGCTATATTTTTTTATCATGATTGTTTACGTATCAATTTGTAAGAAATAACATTTATTTTTCAAGGAATAGTATTACTGTATCCTTATTAATTTTTTTAAGCCTATGATATCTTTATTTTACTTACTAATATTCCTTACATCTTGAGTATTTGGCTTTCAAGGCAATACCCTATAAAATTTTTTAATATTATGTGTAATTTGTGAGTATAACAGGATTTTTTTAAATTTATATAATCATTTATCGTCAAATTTCATAGAACAGAGAAAATTACTAGTGAATGATGTAAAACTAACGCTAATGCAGCTATCACATATTTTTGAAAATCCAAAGCGAAATAAATTATAATGATTTTGTACATCTATATATATATTAAGTTTTATTTGCGAAAATATTCAATTTATACCCGATAAAGATGCTTCTTAAAATTTTTTAAAATTAAACTTATTTTTTTTCTAACATTTTATGGAATAATTGACTACTTAATTATTACGGTTATATACTAATTTTCGCCCCTAGTTCCATTGATTCTGACTGGTGAACCGGTCCGATTGATTAACAATGTCTTCTGCCGTTATTACATGGAATCCGAACTAATTCCACATCGGGTCCAATGGGAACCTGGGGCGAAAATTAGCGTGCCATGTTTAATGCATCGAAAAAATATAGCTCGAAAAAATTTTTTTTTATTAAAACTTCTACTTTTGGTTAAAATATTCCTTATTTATGACATGCATAGTACAAATAAAATTTAAAAGAAAAAAATTTTTTTTCCGGTAAAATAAATCTTTAAAATAAACCATGGAAACTACTAATACAACAGATACAATAAGCAGCAAAGATTGTTTATATTATAATAAACCTTTACTAAGGAATTATGGTATAAAAAATGTATTAATTCTTTAGAAAAATTAGCAGAAAATAGTGATAATGAAGAAGCAATGTTTAATTTAGCTAATAGATATTATAATGGAGAAGAAACAGAAAAGAATTTAGAAAAAGCCTTTCATTGGTATCAAAAAGCAGCGGAAGATGGTGATACTCATGCAATGAACAATTTAGCTATATGTTATGAAAATGGAGAGGGAACAAAAAAGGATTTAGAAAAAGCCTTTCATTGGTATTAAAAAGCAGCAGAAAATGGTCATATTAATGCAATGAATTATTTGGCCATATATTATCACAATGGAGAAGGAATAGTAAAGGATTTAGAAAAAGCCATTTATTGGTGTCAAGAAGCAGCTGAAAATGGTAATATATGTGCGATGAGTTATTTAGTTGAAATTTATAAAAATGGAAAAAAAGTAACAGAAAAGAATTTAAAAAAAACCCTTTATTGGTACCAAAAAGCAATTAAAACTACAGAAAATAATTCTAAAACTAATAATGAGACTTGTATTTATCATGATTTAAGTGGAAAGACAAAACTAATTAAGTCAATGGAAAGATTTATAATTGAATTAGAAGAAGAGAATTATAATGAATGTTATGAATGCCATATGAAAAGAAGACCTTCAAAAAAGAATCAACAAATTTGCATAATTTGTTATCAAGCAAAATTATTATATAAACAAAGTGGAAATGAAATTATAGACGAATTCATCAAATATACACAAATTAATTTTATTCAAGAGTCTAGCAGAATGAAATTTATTTCTTATGATCGATTTAAAAACATAGAATTTATTAAGGCAGGAGGATTTAGTAAGTTTTATAAAGCTACATGGATTGATGGTCCACATAGTTGGAATGAAGAAAAAGAAGATTTTGAATATGAAGATCCTAATATAATAGTTGCTTTAAAACAACTTAATAACTCTGAAAATATTTCAATTGAAGAGTTAAAAGAGGTAAGCAAATTATTTTATTTGTGTTTAACAATGATCTATTTTTTTTTAATATAATAAGGAAAACTTACATTAATTTTATAATTTCAGCTTTTAATGATTTATATAGCTGATATAAATAATAATTTCTTTAATTCTTCACTTTATTTAAATGAATATTATGGAATTACTCAAAATCCCGATACTAAAGATTTTATTATAATTATGAAATATTATAAATTTGATTTGAGAAATTATATAACAAAAAGTAAAGACTTTTATAATATTGAATGGAATAAAAAATTAAAAATATTCAGAAATATTGCCGAAGGACTTAAACATCTTCATAATCAAGGTATTATTCATCGAGATTTGCATAGTGGAAATATTCTTTGTGAAAATGAAGATGATGTAGTAATAAGTGATTTAGGAATTAGTAAATCAGCAATGGGATCCACAAATGATAATGAAAGTGTATATGGTATCATTCTATATATGGCTTGCAAAGAAAAGAATATAGTACTATATATTCAGATATTTACAGTTTTGGTATGATCATGTGGGAACTTATGACAGGTAGATTGGATCAAACTATAGATGTTGGACTTATGAGTAAAATATGTCATGATGGTCTTCTCCCTCCAATAACAACTAATGCACCTAAGGTTTATATTGAACTGATGCAAGAATGCTGGAATTCTGATCCAATTAAAAGACCAGAAGCTGCTAATATAAGTAAAAAGTTATGTAATATATTAAATGAAGAAGTTAGTAATCCAACAGAAATTATAAAATCGACAGATATTGCACCTATAGATAATCCAAAAAGTAAACAATCGAGCAATGAACCATTTACAATAAGTTCAAAAAAACTAGGTAATTAACCTGATTTACTAAGTATAATTGTTTATATAAAACGAAAGCAAATGAATTTGAAATTGATATTTAAAATTCTAATTTTTTTATATTTTTTTTTAAATTCATTGAATTTTTACGTATTGTTGATTTTCTATATAACGTATAAATGTACTGTATTTATTAAATATATATATCACTATATTCAAAATTACTTATTAAATTACTTATTATACTATTATAATAATTATTTAAAATGCAAAACCAAATTCATGATTTATAAAATAGTTCAATTATGATTACTAAAAGTATTTGTTTAAAAATAACGAGAAGGCAGTAAAAGACTTTCTTATTCCTATATATGTTTAAAATGATATGATACCAAATGCATTTATTTTATTTAGGATAAAAGTTTTTAAAAAAATAAAGATAAACAATTCAAATATTCCATCTCGAGAAATTCAAATTAAGACAGTATCCTATTAATTGAAGGCTAATGAAATGAAACGAAATTACGCACCTATTCGTAAATATAAAAAAGCTTTCATCTAAATAAAATTTATATAGTAAAAATAATTTTTTTATGAAATGAACGCAAAATGATACCATTTTATAGTTGTATAATTATTGAATTACTGATCAATTCGTTATAATCTTTTTCCTTAATGCTATAATTTAACATAATTGTTTCATTTCTCATAATAATATTGGATTATTTTATTCCGAAGAACTGCAAATTTCAAATAAATGTTTTGATGGATTTAGAGAATCAAATATTAAAAATTTATGTACTTCAAAAACTTATTTTTACAATCGAGAATCATATTTAAAACATATCAAAGTATAAATACGCGGCGCACCATTAATTTTTAAATTTTATTTATTAAAACTATTAATCAAATAAATTGAATAATTGTTATCTAACGAAAAAAAAATATTTTGAGGTGGGTATATTTTGGTGATCGACTGATCGGTGAATTACGTCACATGACTTTACATAATGTGCATATAAAATTTGAAAAAAAAGGGGTTTCAGAAAGGTTATGCTTTCTTTCAGAAAGTTGTCTTCGTTTCTTTCAGAATATTATATCTCTCATGTTTTCACCATAGTGGTGAGTTTGTGTTATTGATAGCGGTTAGTATAACACTAATTATATCTTATACAATGTAATGCTTGATTGAAAAAGTTTGTCGATTACAAAAAATTGAGCGTAATAATAATCAGTTTATTTTATTCACCAGATAGTAAAGCGTCAGACTATATAATGGAAGGTGTCTTGTCGCAGGAGTGTAAAATTCGTCAATTACAAAAATTGAACGTAATAATAATCAGCTTGTTTTATTTACCAGATAGTAAGGCGTCAGAATTATGTGGTGGAAGGGGTCCACATACGGAATAAAGTATATTTTTTTTTTCGTGTGCGGAAAAGTATTTTCAATACTATAAAATAGATTAAACAAATAATTCCATCAACATATTTTTTACAATATTCCGACACTAATAGTGAGATGATCGAGTGCGAAAAAAAACTGTAACTTATGCGGAAAATTGAAATATAATATCAAACTCACGTTATGTTCTTCTTGCTATTTAATAACTTCCGGATGGGTAGAATCAGCGTTGACTAAAGTTCATATTCCAATTCTTTATTTACCATGGTGGGTGCTTCTGATCTATGTATCGTATGTGATAAAGTGTTAGAATTTAAACCCGAACGTCAAAGATGGTGTTTACATTGTTATATAAATTGCACAGGATGTAGATATTGTTTAGCAACAAATATTATTTTCGGGATTACAAATCAATCTCAGTGTAGGAAATGTAAAAGAAGAACATACATAACTTTTGATACGTCAAGTATTAATAGTGGAAATATATACATAGAATAATTTCTTATTTCCACAAGATTAGATATTATTAATAACGATCAGGTTATTAATTACATAAATAATATTTCAAGGATTATGAAGATCGTAATCCGTTGGACAAGTATAATGATATCAAATATGAACTTAATAATGCTTTATTAAGACCAATAATGGAATGAATATCATATTCTCAAATTACAAATTGTGAAAAAATAGCTGAAGGAGGGTTTGGTATTATTTATAAAGCAATTTGGATAAATGTTAGCTCTCAATATGATGATTTTTTAAGAATTAGAGAAAAAATAAAACCGTTGCTATAAAAAGGTTTTTAACTCACAAAATATATCCAAATATTTTTTAGATGAGGTAAACTAAGTTTTTCATTTATTTCTTCGATTCGATAATATTACATATTTTTATTGGTCTAATTATATATATATGTTTTTTTACTAAAATCATTTTACCAATGTTACAATAAATTTGATCGTGTAATTAGATATTACGGTATTACAAGATATCCTAGAACGGAAGAATATATGTTAATAATGGGATATGCTTCAGGTGGTGATTTACATGGTTATTTACGAAAAAATCTTAAGGATGTTACTTGGAATAAAAAGCTTTATATCTTATGGCAAATTTCAGCCAGGTAAGATATAATATATTTAAATATGGTAATTATTATTCTAGTATAGTTAAAAATTCGTTGATTTTTTTTTAGACTTCATACTATTCATGAGAATAATTTTATACATCGTGATTTTCATAGCGGAAATATATTGTTAGAAACTGAACCATAGAAAATCGGAGATTTGGGATTATCGCAACCTGCATCTAGCACTTCTTTAAATAATGAAATGTACGGAGTAATAGCCTACATCGCACCAGAAACATTCCAGGGTCTCGCATTTTCGAAGAAATCTGATATATATAGTATGGCGGGTATGATTATGTGAGAATTTACGACGGGATGTAAGCCTTTGATAATATTGAGCATGATACGGAACATGTCTATAGAATTATTGATGGAAAAAGACTTCAAGTTACAGATGATACTCCTGTTTGTTATGCTAATCTATTTGATAAGTCTACAAGGTGCGTATTATGTATGTTTACTACTGTATCTTCTAAAAGCATGAAATATTCAATAATAAATAGAAAAATTATTTTTTTTTAGAATATACTGTATCTCGAAAGAATACGAGTATGACATCAATAATATTTAGTTTAAGAAAATATCGGACCAAAATTCCGATATTTCCATAATAATAAACTCTTGAAAATATTCAACTAAAAATTTTCAATAAACAAAATCAATGCAACTTCATACCTCCATATTTGATATGAATATAATAAAAGTTTCTTTTTACCAAGAGTTAATTCAAATTAATGATTTGATGATTTTTCCTTAAATTACTGATTCGATAGACTGTAATAAAATCAGCTTACTCTAATAACTAAAATAATGCCGATGGTTGCTGATCGCCTCCCCTAACTCTTTAAGTCGGTTGTAACAGCACGAGAAACCCGCTATAATTCTACATGAAGTTAAGGATTACTAGTTTCCAGATCTAATACATAGAAAATTAGGAATCGATCGATGTGATACTAAATGTGACTCACGATCGATATACCTATATAAATATTAGTAATGACTCATGAGGATTTTCAATATTAAACTTTTTTTTACATTTTTTTTTTACTTTTTAAAAGATTTTTTTTTATCAAGGTCAGATTTTTTCTATCAAGATAGATTTTATTTCCTTTATGAAACAAACCTTTGTAACTGATTAATGAGATGATATTTTAAGAGAAATGATTCTGTAGTGATATTACGCAATTTATAAGTAAAAAAGTTTTTTTAATTTGATGGTAGTTTGGTACACTAGAAAATTAGAAATAGATTGATGTAATAAATCACGATTGATATACCCCTATAAATATTAGTAATGACTCATGAATATTAAACTTTTTTTACATTTTTACTTTTTTTAACAAGAGATTTTTTTTATCAAAATTCAAGATTTTATGGGTCATTATTTCCTTTATGGAACAATATAGTAAAATATTTAAACAAATCTTGATCTTGTAATTTTGATTATCAAATCATAATGTGTCATGTAAACTGAAGACTGTGTAATGGTTTTTTAAAAAGTATAAAATATACCTAAACTCCCTCAAATTTCTCAATACTTCATTTTTTATCAAAAACTTCAAATAAACATATTCATATAACAATGGAATATATTCCCTATTGTTAGTGGTATCCAAAAGGACCATTACAGTAGGGATTTAAAAAAGTGACAAAAAATAAAAGAAAAAAAAATAGAAAAAAAAGTGGAAAAAAAAATAAAAATAAAAAATAAACAAAAAAAAAAAAGAAAAAAAGTGAAAAAAAAATGAAATGAAAAAATAAAAAACAATAGAAAAAAGAAAAAGAAATGAAAAGAAATGAAAAAAAAGAAAAATAAATCTTTATTGTGCAAGTTCTAGGGTGTCCACTTGAGTAGTATGATACTATCACCTTTCTGGAGACTCTTTTTTTACGCGTATGGTGGTGGTAGATTTTCTTCCACCTGGTACCAGCAATACTAACGACTTTTTTTTCTTGTTATTTATAGATTTCATTTATTGTACTTGTGATTAAAAAAGAATAGTTGAAATTCATGGCAGACCATCATCTATTTATAAGGTAAGCATGCGCTCCCTGCTTAGCATAGTTTTTAGTGATAACCTGGCTTGTATGCATGGTGACATATATCATCAGTGGTATCCCAAAGGACCATTCAGTAGGAGTTAGATCGAACAATTTATGGGTAAAGGTCGGTCACCTGAGAAACTGAACTAAATAGAATTACCTACAATCTTTCCTGAGAAAGTCAAAGTGTTAGCGGCAAGGTTAATCTTTACTTCCTCTCCCAACTCTGATCAAAAGCATGTGAGTTTTAAAATTTGTGAACTGAATTTCATTCTTTATTAATCTTCTGGGCTTGACCTTATGAATCTGATGTTGAATCACTCTGAAAACTCGTTTGAATATTTCGGTAACGTTCACCGTCAGTTTGCCCTTACAGATGGATGTTGCGTCTTAAATAAAATATTTAATATTCAGCTCATTTATTTATTTTAAAATTAAATTTATTTTGCATGAGTGAAATGAACTATATCATTTAATTACTTGTCACATAAGTCATTTTGAAATAAAATGACAAATCACAGCCATTTGAAGAAATTATATCTTATAATCTCGTAATTCTATCATTTTCTTAATTTTTTTTTTATCTTATCGCTGTTTTCAAAATAATGTAGTAGAGCATATTTGAATAAAAATAAGATTACCAGTTTAATATGATTACCGGTAATTATTTTCACTTGAATATCATACTACACTATCTTGAAAATTGACCCACTTTAACTCACGCTAAATTTAAATTTGGCCAATGACAAATGACAAATGACTGAAGGTCATTCAAAGGTCATTTCAAATTTGTCAAATGGCTCTTCATTTTCCGTGGCTAATGATCTTTTCGTATGCTAATTTATTATACACCATGAGAGTCCAAATTTCATAACAATGTGATAACTATTTACATGCCGAGAGACATTCGATATTCCTTCATAATAATGTTAAATGTGTAATGATCTTGAAAAGACATCCATAGTCTTCGACCTGATCTTCTGTTCTCTTTCTTAATTTCTTAGTTCGTGTGGAAAGAGAGTTTTCAAGTTTTTTATTTATAACCTATCTTGACATTTTGCGTAACTTATCAAAAGATTTTCTATTCCAGTTATTGCGTATCACTGTAAATATTCTAGTTAACCTATACTGTGAGGGATGCATGCCGTTTCTTTCCGATATTTCTTATGAGACTGAATTACACCGTACCTTTTATTACTACTGTAGGAATATTAATTACTTCATAAAAAGAATGTAAAAGAAAATAATGGAGTATTAAAGTTAACTATCTGTTTATCTATGGGTGGATTACAATGAATCTATCATTTAATATTTTTAAGTTCACGAGATAAAGAATCAAATAATTCGTAACAGGTACTGAAACAACAATCAATATTTACAAAAAAAAAATTTTTTTTGTTAAATCAATTATTTCGTTTATTTCGTTTAATTTATTTAAGAGGAAAAAAAATGGGTTCAACATCCTCTAAAAATATAAAATCTTCTACCGCCAGTACATGTTTAAATTTGACGAGTAATGAAAAATGAAAAATGTAAAAAAAGTTAGTAATAAGGTTAATAATGTCTTTATTTAATTTCAATGATCCCAAGTCTCCAGACCACTCTATATTGTGTAACTTACCTATGGTTAAATATAAGAAATAAATATTCTATATTCTACTCACAAACATAAACATAAACAAATTCAATATGCGGGAACTGAAGTTATATTGGCTTATTGATCGGGAGTTTATCAATTATTATTTATTGTACAGAATATTCCATTTTTTTTAAAAAAAAAAAAATAAAATATTGATTGTTGTGAGTATACTTGCCGCCCATATTCAAAAAAGGAAATTATAACAATAATTGATCGGCAAGTGTATTGTTACAATTTCCTTTTTTGGTAAATGGGCGGCAAGTATAGTTGTGAGTACGAAAATAGAATCATCGAAATTTACTGGATGAGAATTTGTCTCTAATTGTTTGTTCAACGTTCATTATACAATGGTAAAAATTTTTTTTTTTTTTTAGAAATTTCGAAAAACTCATTTTGGTGTTACGTTAAGCCACTGTACCAAAAAAATAAATAAAATAAATAAATAAAAAATAAAAAATTTTTGAACAATCATTCATATACAATTTGCAAGACTAATTAGCAATCATATTTTAATGAATCAATATTTTATTTTTTATTTTCATCATCCGTTCCGTGTATAAAAATTATTAATTTTGTCAAATTTATTTCCGGACAAATCTACGCATTTTTTTGTAATGGAACTATAATAATTAGTTATTTAATACAATAATGTTTGCAATATTATAGTTAACCATGATAAAAGAAATTTTTTTTCGCGCAATTTGTATTATATTAATGTAATTTCTTTTTTTTATCTTTTATGCCTAAAGACTAGTTTGCAATTTAAAAATAATTTTAAAATACGACCCAATTTATTTACATATTATTATTTACATATATTTGATATTAGTATTTGAATAAAAATTTCATGAAAAAACTAACAAGGATAGTGAATACGTACAATGATAAAAAACGAAACAAAATTTAAAAAATTTTCTTGATAATTTAATAAGGAGATAATCGGAATATAAATAATAGCTCAATTAATTATTTTTGGTCATGCTATCATGATGAGTAAAATTTTGAAGTCCGAGAAATTTTGAATATTAAATGGCTGTTAAACCTTGTTTGTTGTACTTTCTTCGTCATCTTCTTTTTCAATAAAAGAAAAGAAAATGATAAATTATTACCATCACTTGACTTTTTAGTTACATCATACATAACTTTTTCGTTATCATTTTCACGTCCATATCGTAACGAAGAACCAGTACAGTGCGAACAATTTTTATTGATTATAGAGGTATAATCATTTATTGTAAGACTTTCAATAGGGGGCATTCCGCTAGCAGAACTAGTATGATGAGTAGGATTAGGATAAGGTGATTTTGGTATTTCTAAAAATTCAGTTGCACGTTTATTCTCATATTTCAACATCAACTCTTCGTTCTCATAAATTTTTATAAACTCTTTATTTACATCTCCATAAATTTTTTCTATTTCTGGCCTTTTCTTAGCATCTTTCTCCCAACATTCATGAATCAACTGTTGAAAAATCTCTGGTATTTCAGGTAACATTGGTGGTCTATCACCCTTAACAATCTCCATTGCTAAATCCGAATCATGAACCTGGTCATGAAATGGTGGGCGTTCTGCAAAAATTTCCCACATCAACATCCCCAAACTATAAATATCTGATGCCTTAGAATATTGTTTATTGATTATTAATTCTGGCGCCATATATGGTAAAACGCCATACGCATCAGACAGGTTGTTCTCAGCTGGACCACACAATCCTAAATCAGAAATTAGGCATCGATTTGTAAGTAAGAGAATGTTCTTACTATGCAAGTCCCGATGGATATAGTTATTGGAATGAATTCTATATAAGGCAAAACATATTCTATATATAAAATATATTTTGTCTTTTAAGTTTATTCGTGACTGATGACTTTGTAAGTAATCATATAATGTTCCTTCTTTGTAATAATTCATCACCATAACGTAATTGTCACTATTTGGGAATTTTGTTATTCCGTAACACTTTACTAGATTACCAGATTTAATCTTAAAGTAATTATTAACCTGCAAAATATAATTTTATTTTTGTCTTCGTTATTATTATTTTTTAATTAAGAGTAAAGAATAAAATGTAGCTGGAAATACTTACTTCGTCGTAAAATCTTTCACTAAATTCATTCAAAGATTTTAGTACAATATCAACAGTACCTTCATAAATAAATTGTCGTTTTTCTTCATCCCAATCCATAATTGGCCCCCTTTTCCATTTTGCACGATGGATTTTACCAAATCCGCCTTTATTCAAATACGTTACATTTTCAAATTGATCAGGTGATATCCACTCCAATATAAATGGTGGTACAGATGCTTGCAATTGATTATATTGAATAAATTTGTCAACGGTTTCATCACCAGAACTCCATTTACTAAATTCACCTCTTAAGAATTCCCTTATGCAATTCTCACAGTATATTTCAGAGTAACGCGTCGAATTGCAATATTTGCATTTCATTGGTTTTCCTGATTTATCCCGCTCTTTATTTCTTTCTATATTTATTGCAAAGCGTATTTTACAGTATTCCTTTTCTTTTTCATTTAATATTTTATTCTCCTCCAACAATCGATAGAAATTTTTCGTTACTTCATTAATATAATTGGATTTTAAGTTAGCGAGATCAAATATTTCGTAATAGGTTTTCGTAGCCGCAGTAGAAACGTAATTTATTGGAACATTTTTAATATTTATTTGCTTATCATTTTTTTTGTAACTATTTACAATTATAAAACCAAATAAAATGTGAATCAAGATTTGGTAGTAATAAATGAATGCGAAAGTAAAAATCGGCCATGAATTGTTCAAGATTATTATACACGCGTTGACGATCTTATGATGTATATACCGAACATAAAATAAAATGACATTGAAAAAAGTCATGTTTTTAATCAAATAAAAATCCAAAGAAAAATTGCTGTATATTTATAATGATCTGAGAGGACGAATTTAATTGTGGTACAAAAAAGCAAACGAGAAAATTTCCTTTGATGATGTTTCCTATCTTGTTTTTGTGGTGCATTTAGTGTTATAATGTTGTTCAATTATTAAATTAAATATTTTAATTAAAAATTAAAGTTTTCATTGAATATTTTTTTTTTTCTTTGTGATAGGGGAAGAACGGAATGAACTTCCTGGGATTTAAGATAAAAAATTAATCTTTATTAAGTAGGTTCATAATAATTATTTACTACATTGCATAAAAAATGGTCATGAATTTGTCAACTGACCTTTTGAACATGTGAATTTCTACTAGAATTTATTCGTACAAAGTTTTTTCTTGGGTAACACAAACTTACCGGTTATGTAAATTTATATGGAAACATTTTTATTGTATACATCTGGGATGTGTCACACACTTGAGTCGGGCTTAGCAAAAATTTGCATATCAACAATTGAAGTAAAGTCACATTTATTATTATTTATTTATTTATTTATTTTCTTTCAAATAAAGTTTATACAATTTTAATTTTCTTTTTTATAATTATTCTTGAATGTGTTACATTTATGGGAGGAAAAAAATAGGAATCGAATTAAAGTTTACAAATAAAATAAATTTTATAATATACAACGTTAGCTTCTATAATTTAGGAATTCTTACGAAGAATGTTAAGTTTATTCTTAAAACTGTAAATGTTTATTAATTTATTATGAAGTACTGTAGATTCTGAAAGAAATGAATTATTAGAAGTTGCATTTATTATAGTGTATCTTTCTATAAGGAATGTATAGAGCTTTCGGCTAGTTGTTTCGTTCACTTGTTCAAAGTTTAGAATTAAAAAAATTTTTTAATTTTTTTTGAAAAACTGTTACCGTTGCCGATATTCGGGCCGCAGTCCCTCTTTCTGACGATCTTATCTAAACTAGATATGTCATTGTAAAAGTGTAAGGTAAAAAGGCTTTTGAACGAATAATCGGACAATAGCAGCTGACGATGAAATGCGATCATACAATAAACTGTGCTTTACATAAAAAAACAAACGCCCTCAGCCACATTATTATGATTTTGATCAGAATTATGGTGACTTGTCCGTTATTAATTCCAGAAGAATGTACTATAATTTAAGTACCGGAAAAACTAATTGAAAAAGAAGTAAGAAAATACACTTCCTTTAAAAGGATGATACATAAGTTACACAGTTAGAATATCAAATAAAGGACGCAAACTAGTATATCTGTGACGTTAAAAAGAGGAAAAATGAATGTTCAATAATCTAGAATTTGCTAGGATGTTAAACAGAAAATTCCGATTTGAGAATTTCCCAACGTATATTGAGCGAGATGATGAGACCTACATTAAGTGGTGTAAATATTCCAGATGATAGAAAAATTGAGCTTATCGTTGAAGTTGAATTTCCAAATCACCTAATACAAGACCACTTATCAAAAGTTATAACATGTAGCACATGCTGATGACGTTAATATTTAACAAAATAAATGCAGTTATACATATCATTATCAACATCTACAGTATATACTAGACATGGATTTGATATGATAGAATTAGTTCTGGTATATTTTGTGAATGTGTGAGAAAACAAATTCGCAACGTATCACCCTGATTCCTTGTTTCTTTCAGTTCTCTGTTTTTAATATTTGAATGATTGGCTGAAACATTTTATTGTTTATACAATCATTCGAGGTAAAAGCACGCTAGATTAAATAATCAAATAATGTCTTCCAAAGTAACGTGGACTATTGAAATCATGCTAATACTCATTTGTAATGTTTACAATTACAAACTAGAAAAAATATATGGAATGTGAAAAATGATAATAGTGCTGACCTGAACATGAACTCATTTATGGTACACAGATATCCTATAATTAAACATGTCGATCCATTATTAATATTGAATTGGTGTTTATAATTGGGAGTACTCCAATTTATTGAATAAAACATTTGTTTATAGTACAATTAATTAAATTGTTTATTTGTTTAACGTTCGTCCTAACTTTAGGATTTAAGAAGGAATTTGATGGCGAAAATCGGAATTTTTCGGGGCTATGTTAAATGAAATGGATTTACTAGGATTAGAACGAAATTTGTCTATCATTTATTATGTACACACGTAAATGTTGTGAGACTTAATACTTTGAATGTTGCACAAGAGTATTTATTATTTGAGTATTGGAAATAATTATCAAATTTTTTTTTTATTTAATTGTGAAGTAGTTCAAAATTAAGTTAATGTTATAAGATAAAAATTTTAGAAAGTTAGGCCAGGCCAATAGGATTTTCTGTTTAACAAGTCTTATATTGAAAAAGAGAAGGGGGGAATAATTTATAAATTTTTTTAAGTTATTTTTTACTATTAAAATTTTGAAAATATGAAGGTTGCAACGTTTTTTTTTTAAATTAAGTTACTTTGAAAAAACATTTCGCACCGTTTTTTTTCGTTAAATTAATTAGAAAAAAACGGTGCGAAACGTTTTTTTAATGGAGGGAGTGAAGAAAAAGTAAAAAAAAAAAATCTAAAAATTAGATTTCCATGTTTCCATGGAGAGAAAGAATGTTATATAAAATTTTTTTAAAATGTATAAGAAACCAAATTTTTTTGGGGGGGGGAGGGGAGAGGGAGGATTTTAAAAAAATTATAAATTTTTGCTTTTTTTTGGTGATTATCCAAGTTTAAAAATTTTTGAGAGGGGGAATTTTGTTAAACAGAAAATCAAATGGTCTGGCCTTATGTAAAATTGATTTGTATTTTGCAAAGTTGATACAGTAAATAAATTAATATAAGACCAATGAGTTTGAATTTGTTAATGTCAGACGAAGTTTTATCTAATTTTAACAAGATTATTTATGTAAATTCACATATACAGTGAACAAAATTGTATAGAAACTTAGAAAGATAATTTATTTAATGAATCTCTATCAATAATTATAAATAATTTAGACTTTGAGAAAGCGAAATAAACTTTTAAAATAATATAATATTGGCGAAATGATTGAACATACAGTATATATACTACATTATAAAAGCACTTAAACAGATAATATATCGTAGTAAAAAATAGTAAAATAGTAATAAAAATGAGTAAAATACTTTAATGTTATTATTAATCGTGCTACGTAGGTATTAAAAATTTGTACTTGACAAAGTTTAAGTTTTGCCAATTTAAAAGTGAAGCCGCGCGATTTAACAATTTAAGATTTTTGTTACAAGAAGTTCGACTGCTCGAGAAGCCTTAAATATTAGTTCTTTTAATTGGTTCGCCCTTGTTTTTAATTTTAGCTTTTCCACTATTTTCTTTATTCATTTTAATTAAATATAAATTAAAGATTCGTGAAATTGCAAGCAAAAAAAAATTCAAACCATGAAAATAATTTTACATACCAATGATTTTTTATTATTAAATAAAAATTTCATCTGATATGGATAGATAAAAGAAAAAAATGTTAAATATTTACTGTCGCTCGACTTACCAACTTTGTTACGCAAAACTTTTCCATTATCATTTTCACGTCCATATCGCATTGAAGAATCAAAAACTATTCAATAATAAATATTAGTAAGCGTATGTAAATTTGTAAATGTACAAACATAATAAGAACAATTACTAGCAAATTGTGAATTTATTTTAAAATTTTCTGTATCTCCGATAGAAAGCAGTCCACTGGTATAACGAGTGGGATGCGGTGATTTCGGTGTTTCTAAAAATTCAGTTGCACGTTTATTCTCATATTTCAACATCAATTCTTCGTCCTCATAGACATTTATAAACTCTTTATTCACAATTCTGCGAATTTCTTCTATTTCTGGCCTTTCCTTAGCATCTTTCTTCCAACATTTCAGAATCAATTGTTGGAAAATATCTGGTATTTCAGATAACATTGGTGGTCTCTTACCACTAACAATCGCCAATGCTAAATCCGTATCGTGCGGCTGGTCATGAAATGGCGGATATTCCGCAAAAACTTCCCACATTAACATTCCCAAACTATAAATATCTGATGCCTTAGAATATTGTTTGTTTGAAATTAATTCAGGCGCCATGTATGGTAAAACGCCATAAGTATTAGATAGTTTGCTCTCTGCCGGACCACATAGTCCTAAATCAGCAATTAGGCATTTATTTGTAAGTAAGAGGATGTTCGCACTATGCAAGTCACGATGAATGAAGTTCTTGGAATGGATTCTATTTAATGCAACACATATTCTGTATATAAAGTATATCTTGTCTTTTAAGCTTATTCGTGACCGATGACCTTTTAAATAATCACGTAACGTTCCTTCTTTGTAATAGTTCATCACCATAACGTAATTGTCACTGTTTGGAAATTTTGTTATTCCATAGCACTTTACTAGATTTCCAGATTTAATTTTAAAGTAATTATTAACCTACAGTAAAATAAAATAATGCTTTATTTTGTCTATATCGTCATTATTTTAAAGAATAATAAATATAGCTGGAAATGCTTACTTCATCATAAAATTTTTCACTAGAATCATTCAAAGATTTTAGTACAACATCAATAGGACCATCATAAATAAACTCTCGTTTATTCTCATCCCAATCTATAATCGGTCCTCTTTTCCATTTTGCACAGTGAATTTTACTAAATCCTCCATCAGTCAAATATGTTATATTCTCAAATTGGTCATTTTCGAATGGTATCCATTCTAAAATATATGGTGGTACAGACGACTGTAGTTGATTTTTTTGAATAAATTTGTCAACGGTCTCGTCATCAGAACTCCATTTACTAAATTCACCTCTTAAGTGTTCCCTTATGCAATTCTCACAGTATCTTTTCGAATAACGCGTCGAATCACAATATTTGCATTTCATTGGTTTGCCTGATTTATCACGTTCCTTGTTTCTTTCTATGTTTCTTGCGACGCGTAGTTTACAGTATTCCTTTTCTTGCTCACTTAACCCTTTATTTTGCAATAGTAATTTATCAAAACAATTTATTGCTTCATTGTAATCATTTAAGGTCTTTAAGCAAGCGAGGTCATAGAGTTCGTAGTAGGTTTTCAAAGCAGTGTCCGTTACGGTAGAAGTATTTGTTGCCAAAGACATCTTGGTTACATATTTTATATCTAATTTTTTTTTTAATTATTAGACTATAAAGAAATATAAAAGTTAAGAGTTAATTAATCTTTCGTCACTTCCATTTATTAAACAAGGTTAAGAATTAGTTATCAATTGGATATACTTACCTATAACTATAGTACGCACATTAACGACCTTACGATATCGCTTCGATATTACATGAATGAATTAAATTTAACATTGAAAGAAGTGATCAAGTTTCATATTTATATAAATTGAGCATCATTTATCGCTTATCGTTATTATTGATTTTTCTTTTAATGGAAATTAAAATTAAACTTGAGAACTAATATTATTTAGGTGATAAAACAAATAAAACAATATGAAAGAAATTCTAAGAATATTCTATTTTTAATAAGTTTTAATTTTGTAACATGATGAGCATTTTGTTTGTATCACAATTAATTAAGAATTAAATGTACGAATCTTTTTTTCGAAATAGAAGAGAAATTATTTAATTAATTAGCTTACTAGGATTAGAAAGGCATAATTAATTTTGAAAATGATGATTTGTTACATCATCATCCGAGCATAAGAAATAATTATTGACTTATTACAAGGCTTTTGAACTTTTCAAGCATGTTGATTGAAGATCTCAAATTTTAATTGGTCATCCCCAGGATATCATTTGGAATCCGTCTTTCCGATAACATAGAAGCAACAAATTATTGTAAAAACTTAGATATAGACTAATTTTTGTTATGACTCGAAATATTAAAATTTAGTAAAAATAAATTAGCAAAGAAAACTTGCCGGGTCGTCGAGTTGGGCAAATTCAAACACGTGACATTTAGCCAATCAATTTTACACCTCTAATACTGTGAACAATCGCTTGGGTCCGAATATTCAACAATATGAAAATAGACGAAATGACTGATTTAGAATCAATAGCAATTATTGATTACTTTGTTAATTGTTCATGAGATCCAAATTAACGATTAATACAGCCTATACAACTATACTAGGAAAACGGAAACCGTTGAGAGTCCGTCGCTTAAACGCTAAATAAAAATGTGACAAAGTGTTACAAAATGTGTTGCTAAAAATAAAGCGTTACAAAAAATGTGATACAAACATAAAAGGAAATAAGCAGGGGCTAAATTATAGTGACGTAGGTGGAAGGAAGGGAAAATGCATGGGTTAAACCGGTACTACAAATTTATCTAGTTCCGTACAATAAATAGTCCTTCGCTACGCTCCGGACAATAATACACTTATTCTTAACTGGGAAGTGAGTGTACTGTAAGTATATTCGTATAATAATGGCATATACCGACTGGGATGGTAGCAAGTGGATAAACTAAAGGGTAGGGATGAAATGGAATAACTAAATAGAAAATATTAGGAGAAACTGGAATTATTCGATGGAATTGAATCAACAAAAATCAACACTTTGGTTATCTTATTAGAATCAATCAAAGCTCATAACGGTAAGAATATGCGAATATTAAAGAGAAACATATAATTAATTTTTGAAGATGAACAGAAGAAAAATCTACGAATACACAAATACAGAACAATTAAGAATATAAAATATTTTTGTCATAAAGGTGAATGGTTGATTCTAGTATATCGAAGAAAACATAGTATGGCACAAGTTCTAGAATATAGTAATATTAGTTGGAAATTATTTCATACTAAATTAAAGATAACGAAATAAGCAAGAAAGCAATTTGGAAAAGAACGACGATACAACATCATACATTTCTTAGTAGAATATTTACATACAGTAAACTACCTAAATTATATAATCGGAGAAATATATCAGTTGCAATAAAGATATAGAATATTGGAAACATGCAGTATATGGGTTGTTCAGAGAATATACTCTAGCAATTAGATCATTAAAGGAGAAATAGATAATCATGTCTTTAAAGAGTAATAATATTGTCATTAATCAAATTAAATCTAGGGACGTTATTCATGTTTTAATTTGCCGTCAAATTATGACACGAGTGAGATTTTCAATATATCGGATTTCTTGATATATTTTCGGATATTTTTACTGGAACCAACTGATCCGATTTATCGAGATTGTCTCAAAACAATGTAAAGATCACTTATATTAATTATACACTAGCATCGAGAGCGAAAATAAAAATTTGGAATTATAGATTTAATTTGCAAGAGAATTATCGAGTATGAAAATACATACAATAGGATATATGAAAGTGACGGGAAAAATGGTAGAAGAATTAAGGTTGGGAATTAGTGTTGAGATTAGGATTAGGGGTTAGTTTTCTATATACAAATTTATCCTAGGTTCCGGATTATTTTTAAGAACACTTTGATTTTGCTGTAACCGGTTAATCCTTCAGTTCAGCCAGAGTTAACAAATTTTTTATCAAGATTTTACTATTTAGCTCCATACTTAATTAGGGTTAGGAACATTCATTAATCATTATTTGAAAATTATTTTTACAAGTCATATCTAAAAGCTAAGTTGATTTGAAAATATAATGAAATAATTAGTGATTATATCCATAGTTGCGATATACAGAGTGGAATTATTACTAAAGTGGATGATATGTTATAACTTGCAGTAAAACTGGTTCTGCACTTCTGTTACCCAACAATGATTCTCTCCAAATATAAGTGGCTTTGCTCTTCAATAGTAAATTTTAGCATAGCGCGCGCAATGTGACAGTAATACTCTTGTACACCTTTAATTTACGATCAAATAAAAAAATATCATGTAATTATGAAGCAATTTAAGTAATTTGAAATACGCGAAATACGCGTCATTATAAAAAATTTTCTTGTATAAACGATTTGAAAAAAAGGGAAATTATTCTTATAATAAATTCACGAAATAAAAAATCTGGAAAATATCCAATTAAAACATTCATTGTTGATTTTCATTTTTACTATTGTTTTAGAGGGTAAATAAGTAATTTCTTTACATCAAGAAAAAATTTTCATATTAATAATAGTTATTAAAACGAATTCTTTTTATTAATCATTGACGCAGATTGTAACGAATTACAGTAAATATCATATAAGTGATAATATATTAACGTCATTAAAACTTTTGACACATATTTTAATTGTTTATTCAAGTTGTTCATCTCATATCAATACTAATTTTCAATGCTGAAAACGTGACAATATTACTACGAATTTACAGATGACCGCGGTTATTGATATCAAAATCTCGCATTCTTACATTTATTATTATTAATTTAAAACGTGGCAATGATACTTTTATACTCACTTTATTTCATTAAATAATAATGCGAATAAGATATTTATTGTTAATTTTCGTCTTGTTATTATTTAAGCGAGTAAATAAATTATTTCTTTACATCAAAAAAAGAAAATTTTTCTTTTTTTTTTTTTTTTATTAATATTATTATTAATTAACGAATTTTTTTAATAATAATTCATAATTTATTCATTAATGACACAGATGTGGATCCATATAGACGTAACAACCTCAATTTGTTTGAGAATAATTATGCATAGTATGTGATGGCGGAGTACATTTAATTCGTGATTCAGATAAGAATGAGTGAGCAATTTTGCGATTCCCAAATGTGGGTGTCCTTACATGTATAAATCC
>QZLH01000030.1:217501-236749 GCA_003833135.1 Oehlia diaphana
TAGATTGCACTTTCCTAAAAACATATATTCTGAACATAAATCAAGCATTTTTTTAAAAAAATTCATGAAAAATTTTCTTGAATTATTTTTGATTTCTTATTACGCCTATTATACAATTATTCTTGAACTTTTGAGCTTTATAAATATTACATTAAATATTCAGATATGATGGAGCCAATCTTAAAGTTTTTTCAGTAAAATTTTCAAATGATTTGGCTAATAATTGATGGATTTATACATGTAAGGACGCCCACATTTAGGATCGCAAAATTACTTACTAATTCTTATCTGAAT
The DNA here is from genome assembly GCA_003833135.1 of Oehlia diaphana. Classification (NCBI taxonomy): domain Eukaryota; kingdom Fungi; phylum Glomeromycota; class Glomeromycetes; order Glomerales; family Glomeraceae; genus Oehlia; species Oehlia diaphana. Next base: position 217,796 of record QZLH01000030.1, read on the forward strand.
CATGAATTAAATGTAAATAAAACATTTTGTAGCATATAAGTTTTTCAGGGTAAAATTTGAGCTGTAATTCTGTCACTACTAAAAAAAGCCATCTTTTCTTTGGATTCTGCAAAATTTTAATTTAAAGTGGCTTAGCTCATACATATAAATGTGACGCAGATGCAGAATCACAAGGTTCATATAAACTTGACGGTCATGACGTAAATGCAGAACCATAAAAGCTGGCAGATAATTATAAACGTGATGCCGCTTAAATAAAATAGTTTGTAGCATTCCATAAATATAATTTTAACAAACATTTTAAATCAAATATTAATTAATTTTTTAATTCCAAAGTAAAATTTGAGTTGTACTTTTTAGTTTTTACCACCATTAAAAAGCTTAAATTTGTTTTTTTTTTAATATTTTATTTTATTATTCTAATATTTTTTCATATAGTGTATGGTTTGAACAATTTTACCAAATCCTCAATTATTTAAATCATAAAAATAGATAAAAGGAAGATAAAAAAAATTGACCCTCTTCTAACTTTCGATTTTTATCTTAAAATTACACATTTTTTAAAATATTTTACATATAGGATCTCAATATTTTAGTATAAATAATTAAATATGGACATGACATTAAAAACATCAGGTCTATTGCAAATGAAGAAATTGTCCAACAGAAACTACAGCTAAAGTAAATGCACTTGCAGCAAAAAGCATTGAAGTTGAAACAATTCATTCAAACCTTAAAAATGGATGTTCTTAATAATAAGCAGTCATTTGTTACGCATGATCAAAATTTACATCAGGAACCTAAATAAGAGCTATATTTATAGATCTCAACAAATACTCATATAGAGATTGGGATCGATTCTGCATTAATCGAAAATTCGATCAGAATCGATTAAACTCGATTAATCGAATAAAAAATCGAAACTATAATGCCGGCCCGAATTACGAAATGATACCCTAGATATATTCGAATCACGTGATATTAGATCTGAAAGTTTTAATTCTGGCCGGAAGTATAAGCTTGGCCAGAGTTACCGCTGATCTCGTGCAATAAACGTTTTATTTTAAATGCAAAATCATAAAATTTAACAATCAAATGATTTGTGATCATTGGAAATTTTTCTGTTACAAATTAATGATGCACAATCAATTAATCGAAATCGAAAATCGAATTTTTTGAATCAAAATTTGAGAAACGTTTCTAATTATAGGGGTCGTCTAAAGCCCGTGTTCGATTGTTCGATCACGTGAATTTTCATAGTAGGGTGTTATGAATAGGAATGTGACAAATAATTTTTCACAACTCGAAAAAATTCAAGTCCCCAGGATAAATAGTAAAAATGGAAACTGTGATGTGATGGGAGAGGCGACAAATAATTTAATGTCACGTGATCGAACACGTTCCCTAATTATGGAAATCGATTCCAATTCTTATTAAATAACTCATAATTTGTAGTAAATGACTTTATCAACTTCCTTTTTTGCGTCATCTTAAAAAGAAAGAAAGAGAAAGCAACTTTTTATAATTTTTTTTTTACAAGCATTTATATTTTATTGATAGTTATACATAATCATTATTAACAAAATATCATCGATTGTAATTTCCGTAATATACTCACAAAAAAAATTTTAGTCTTTTAGTCATATACTATCGTACTATAAGAGAATTATGAGTGAGAAACAGTAATGATCTGGAATCATTTTATTTAAATCGAATAATTAAGAATCTTTTGTTTATAACTTTTAATTCAGATTTATCATATTAGATCGTTCTATTTTTTTTTTTGTCTTAAAGCGACATATTAAAAAAACACATGGTTTAATGATTTAATATACGATATTCCAATATATTAATTTTATACGAAAAAAAGAGTTTTATTATAATATACTTATTATAAATATAAATCTGAAGCTGGCCAAAATTTTAAAATTTAGTCATTGACTGATAATCAGCTAATCCGGTTAACCGGTTAAATTTTACCGATTTAATAAATTAAATTTACAGTAAACTCGATTTCGAATATTCATCCCCTGGTTATTATGCTCCTCAATTTCATTCCTGAAGAACTTGATTGGAATTTTTTAAACAAACTAATTCACAACGTACCATCAAACGCTCTTACTACCTTTTGTATACAATCTTCATATGGACATACAGCACTATTTGAAAGACAAACAATAACAGTTTCAATCAATGGAGACTAGATAGTGGGATTACAAAAAACTCTTTCAAATTGTACAAACGATTACCTTAATAATAACTCTTTTTCATCAGATCCTCACAAAAACACAGAAATCGTCAACCTTCTACATCGCATTATAATTGGACATATTCTCTCTGTACAATGATTATCTATTATCATAACTATCAGACATACTCACTAGTGTTGATGCCATGAAAATAAAATTCGCTATATAGTGAAGAATCAATTCTTGGGATGTTTTCCTGTTGACGTCAACAATTTATCAATTGTGACATTTTTTCGAGGTCATATGACTCCGATCATTCTCCGAGGGAACAGTTTTACCATTTGACCAAAGCCTGTAAAAACTATAAAAGTAAATTATTGTATATAAAAAGCTTACAAATTTAATATAAGAATGGGTTTGAGAGTTGAGAAATAAGTTATGTTGTAATTTTTTATTGAAGATTTTATATACTTTCGAAGATTCGTTAAAGTTAATTAATAATATAACTAAATGGTTTATAAAATTCAAAAAACTCATGTTCATGCAATTGTAGTTGAAAAATTATTTTAGTCAGTAATGAATAAATTAATAAGTAACCTTTTATTATAAGATATAGTAACTTAAAGTTTTGTATTATATACTTGATTTAAATAAAATTTTGTTTAGTATTTTATTATTTTTTTTTTCTTACATTTATGTATTTAGCAGTTTACAGTATATAACTAAAATTTACACACAAAAAGCAAATGACAATGTTAACCTATATTTCAGAAATTTCAATTTTTAATCGTAAGATTTATTTGTGCATTGGGAATCTTTGCATTTTTGCCCATACTCCTATACGCAATAGAATACAATCTATATGATGTTAATTCAGTTTGATTACTAGATAAGATATGGAATTATTAAATATTTTTAATAGTTAATATATCATTTTTATCCCTCATTTTTGTCCAAATACTGTCCCTCTTTTTCCAAAATTGAATGGTACTAAAGATTTCCGATTTTACCGAAAGTTTCCGAAATTTATATGTTTAATCGTCATGTTTTATATTCAGCAGGAAGGATGTTAAACTTAATTATTAATTTGGAATTATTAAAAATAATATCGCTTTTCTCTAATGTAAATTGGACTCCAATAATAATAATATCAAAAAAAAAGTTATGATTTCATTAAGCCTTAGTTATTTCTTTTTTTTTCTTTATATAGTAAGTATGTCTTACCGTTCTAGTCTCTAGGACGCGTAAATATTCTTTTATTTTTTTTTTTTAATAAATAAGAGGAAATTTATACATATAAACATACGTTGTGTATAGAATTTACGGATTATTACCATATAATTTTTCGAAAATTGTTGCAATGGTCAAAATTCTTCTTTTGTAAAATCGAATGACTTAGTATAACTGAGACCTTTGTCAATCAATTAAAAAACTACACAGGAGGGAAAATTCATTTTACAAAAATATTTACTAGGATGTTTATGGTAATTTCACAATTAATGACTAGTTTATATATTAATAGTTTAAAAAATTTTTCTTACACTTCTAAATATCAACATTATAATTTTTTTTTTTTTTGCTTAATAAAGGATTTGAATATAGAGAAATTATTCAATGACTAAGTTAAACTTTTCACTATTAATGTAATGTTATCAAGTTTCAAATAAATTTAGCCAATTTACCAGTAGCGTGTTATCTAAACCTAATTAATGGTAATTTGCAGGTTCTTTTTTTTATTTGTAACTTAAATGCACAAAGTTTCCGAAATCTATAATGATAAAATTAATTATTTTAGCAAACTTTGTGAAAGCTGTGGTAAAACAAATATAAATATACGCAATCAATGTAGTAAATGGTGCTAATTATGTCAAATAAATCAAATTATTAGTTTAAGTTGACAGAAGCAATTCGAATGGATATCATACAACCAGTATATTGATATTAATGAAATAAGAAAAAAATGGGCTTTTTATATTATATTTAGCAAATGGGAATATAATAATAAAGTACAAAGAAATGTTAAAGGAATACTAATGAAGCAATTATTTTAAAATGCTTTCATAATATTCCTAAATGAGTTATAAATATTTTCTAAGAATATAATGTTTTAATGTGTAATAATGATTTATTTTTTGTATTTTAATAGGCCAGAAATACTTTTTGTAATGACAATAAAAATATGATGTATCTCAATCCATATACAAAATATTATAGTATGACTTTGAGTTGTGAATGTCATTACAAATATTGTAATGTAATATACGTAAATAAAACTTATAAATGGTGTATAACGTGTCAAATAAATCGCTTGAAAGAAAATATTGATTGTTTCATTCAAAAAAAGCAGCTAAATATCAGACATCCGACTGATATAGTAATTGAATGGATACCATACAATCAGTTTAATGATATTGAAGAAATAAATAATAATTCAATTACAATACATTTAGCAAAATGGAAAGATGGTCCTTTATTAGATATAATAAAGTCACAAAAAAATATGAAAGAAATCCAAATAAAGCGGTTGTTTTACAATATACAACATATAAATGACGAGGTATATAATTTCATAAGAAGATATGGTCCATTAGATTATGATAAGGATACAAAGAAATATGTAATAGTATATCAAAATAAAGTAAATGCAATTTAGAGGTCTGAATTGACCCCTATCTTACAACCGGCCCGCACTTACAGCAAAATTAGAAATTTGATTGTCAGATTGCCGGGTAGCCTGGTTTTTATTTTATTTTATTTTATTTTATTTCAGAGAGGAGTAACCAATGAACAAACATAATAGGAGTTAACAACTACAAGTAGCAAAAAACTAATCTATTAGGGGTACTGTGGCTATTAATCCCGTATAACAGGACCTCACCCTCCAGGCGGAACTACTCTAAAGTCATGGACACTTTCTTGCATATGATGAAGCATTGGAGATGTTTGGCGTCAAATTTGTAAAACAAAATATGACAGTAAAACTACGCCACTGATAAAGATGAAATTAAAAAGAAAAATAACAAATCATCTAAAAATAAAAGTTAGTAAATTATCAGGAGCTATATATAATTAACTGTCAGGTATTTATGCCCTTAGGGCTTATATATGAAATAAAATATTATTAAAAATATAATTATGATATATAGAAAGATCGTTATCTAAAGTTGATAACCATGGTAAGTTGTGAAGAAAATTACTTGTGGTTAAATAAATCCACATTATATTATTTTCTACATGTCGTCTGGATTAATTTAAAGGGCATCGATATTCATTGATCTTAAGATTTAATTGTCTTGATTGATGTTGCGTGTTGTTTGTGTGATGTTGGCGGTATTGTGTGAATGATTTTTTTGTAATATTGTGTTCTTTTTTATATTGTTTCCATGATACAGCTCTGAATTTCCATATACTTTCGTATATATCTTTATGAAGGTCATATAAAAATTTCATTATTAATCATTTTCTTGACTCCTTACTTATTGAAGCAGCTTTAAATGGATAAGTGCTATAGGTGTATAATTCATAAGTAAGCAGTATAGGTCAGGAATGTCTTTAATTTGTTGAGGTGGTCTTTTCGTCCATTTGAATATAGAACATCTCATAATCGAGTCGGAGTATAACGTGTACAATGAGTTAGATTCTGATGTAATGATCGTCTCGTAATGTGTTTTAAATATCAGTGTTAGAATTTCTAGCACTTTTGGACAATTCCATAGATGGTCATTAGTTTCTTTCTCATTTTTACATATAAAACATGTATCAAAATTGTTGAGTAACTCTGGATAATTCCTATTTAGGATATCTAGGGTAGGTAAGGTATTCTAGAGCATTTGATTCTCCATGCTATATGTTTTGATAATTGTTGATTAGTTGGATTAGTGAACGAATTATATTTGAACCACATTTAAGTAAATTCCCAATCTATTCGATTATGAAGGGCATAATCTTTTAAGAGTAGAAGGTTGTTGTGTGATAGATGATGTTCGAAATATTGAAAATTAATTATTCTTTTAGTCGTTTTTTGAATATTTTGGTCAATGATATTGGAGTTGTTAAATATGAGGTGACAAGTTTGATTTCTAAGATGTTGGACGTTAATATTAAAGTGGCCGGGTAGCCTGGTTACTCAGCAGTAGGTTATTTATTAGAAAAGTATAAATAACACGTGATATGAGTATAATAGTAGATTCTAGAGGATATACGGGGGCCAACTTATGTTACAAAAATCAATGAATCAACAAATTGAACTGAAGTCACATAAAATTGGTTACACAAAAAAATCCATATTAAATTTCACAAAATTTTTTAGTTTTTTTTTATTTTTCCCAGCACACATACATAGAAGAGCAGCTGATGTTAAAAGTTAAGGTTATGTGTGCTATCTTTAAATAAGCGAAGTTTTTTTATCCAAATAGGACTACTGGTTGCTTTGTTCTTAGTTTTTATATGTTTTTACTGCTTGGTAATAGAAAGTTAGAAAATTACTCTTTTTTTTACAAGATCTCAATAAAAAAATTATAAATATTTTTACCTAAAACATTTAAAAAATAGTGTTTACTTCCTTTATTGTGTATTATTTTCAAGTATATAATAAAATTTTATATAATTTTGTGGTACTTTAAGTAGCTGATGCTAAATATCTTAAGAACTAGAAACGCGAAGGCGATAAAATTCACATCATGTATAGCTTCGTAATATGCCGTCATGGTGTGATTGTATCATATCGTAATTATCATTGTGATTTTCAGATTTTTCGCACATCTATAGTAAACTATATATGGCTTCAGTTCAATCGTGATCCATATATTTGTGTAACCACAAGTTGGCCCCCGTATATTTATCTATCCCCTAGGGTAGATTTACCCCGCCCCAAGATATTTTCTACCCCACGTGACTTGTAATTTTGGGCAAAATTAATTGTTCGAAATTACTAATATTTTCGTAAAATAATTTTCGTAAAAAAAATTTTTTTTGTACAATAAATCTTAACATTTTTATTCATATTTGAAATTTGAAATTTTCCTTATTTATATGAAAAATTTATAAATTTACGTGTCAATTTTTTCTCCTTTTCGGATAAATCTTTAATAGTTTTAATTTAATAAAAGTCATAAAGTTTTATTATAGGCATAAACGTAAAAATTTTAAGAAAACGATTAAAAAAACAAATTGAAGACCTGTTCCCGTTTCTATATTTTTCACCTCCCACACAGGAGTTTGATATATAGTTTTTTTGTTTCTATATCCTTAAATTTCATGATCACAAATGCTTCCTGTTTATCAAAAATAAAGTATCCACTATTCCTTTTTGTTGTATAAGATGTTTACAAATTAAAAAATGGCTAGTAAGAAAAGACGGACATCCACAGAACCAATTATTGATGTCAGTTAAATATAAGTCATTATTAAGAACTCATGATGAAATCTCCTACCATTCCCTTTTGAATGCCTTTCGCCAATCAGCTTTCTCTCGTTTTACAACAAAAAATTTGACCAAATATTCTTTCATTATGTGGAACCACTTGCTTCATGATAATAAAGACAACTAAATCCAGGCGCGGGCGAAAGAATTTGTATAGAAAATCACGCTTTAGTACTTTCCAGTGAGCTTCCACAAACATATTAGTTTTTATAATTGAAAGTTTATTACTACATCCTGCCGAAACCATAGAAACCACCGGTCTGCAAGTGGGAAGACAAAAAAGGAAGAGGATAATGATGGGAAATGAAAAGGAAGAGGGTAACAATAGGATAGTGGAAGATGAAAAGTAAAGAGGATAATGATAGGGAGACGAAAAGGAAGAGGGAAACAATGGGAAAACAAAAGGAAAGGGCAAATGAAGAGAGAATGAAAAGAAGGAATTAAAATGAAGGGAAAAAATTAGTAAAGAACGAAATGTAATAAGCGAAAAAAAAAAAATAATAATAAATAAACATACCTTAATCGCAGAAAAGAACCAAATCACTAAAGGAACTAAAAAGAACAAAATAAGTTAGTAGGGGATGAAATATAAAAAATAAAATATAAGGAACGAAGTGTAACAGATAAAAAAAAAAAAATATGAATCGGGTCATGTAGTGCTAAACATTCCTTAGTATACCTTTATTACGAAACCAGAAGGATCAAAGAACCTTAAAAAGAGCGAAAGAGTCAGTAAAGAACTAGTTGTAAGAAACAAACAAACAAAAAAGAAAAAGAAAACACACCTCAAAGCTCGAGCGAAGGGTTCAAAGAAAATATATATTAAATGTTCTAAAATAAAAGAGAGAAAGACGCGCGTCGCATGTCAAAATAAATTAAACGAATAAACATCAACCACGCAAGCCACATAATGGGGAAATTTCCTCCCGGTTAAATATAGTAATTCTCAAAAAAAAATAGGAAAAAATTTAAATTCAGCAATATGGAAGGATGGTTCATTAAATTACAAACAAATATGAAAGTTACCCAAGTACCCAAGTATAGCAATCATTTTAAAATATTTATGCAAGGAAAACGTTTATTTTTTTAATGGTATTTCTTTATTTTTAAAGAACTGTACAATAAGTTTCGAATTTTTTTCTGAAGAAATTTTTAAAAATATCCTTTTTTATAAAGATATTATTAACGTGAAGAATCCTAACTTTGAAATTGAAGTTGATCTCAAATTAATTAAATATAAAGAAATTTCAAAATAAAAAAGAAAATATGCACAATACATAATTGATAACCTTTGAGAAGAAATTGGAAACTTATACATTAGCTAAGCTTGTTTTTAAAATTCATTTATTTAGTACATAAAATATAATAAGATGATTTAAAATACTGTCATAATATAAAAGGTATTAAATTTGAACTCTCCAGGCTTGAAATTATTAACCCAATTTCAAATTTTAACAATAATTTTCTTTTTTTTCAAATTAAAATCACAATTTAAAAAGAATATTATCCTGAATAAAATTCACTTGTTAGTCAAATTAAATAGTAAATTAGTAATTATTGGGAAAATCCAAAAAAAAATTATTTATCTGTTATAGTCATATAATTATTTATTAACATAATCCCTATTAGAAAAATAAAATAATTAAGAAAATTTTTTATTTTCTAATTTTTTTAAAAAAATCAATAGTATTAGTAGTATTATAGATAGATATCTTAAGTTATACAGTAAATATTTTCTAATGCAGTACAGATAATAAACTGCATTTGCTTACCAATAAAATTAATTTCAAAAGTGATGCTTATAACTTATTTAATTCTTAAATTTTAATATACATCATAAAATTAAATTGCAGATTCTTCTAAAGAGGATACAATAAAAGTACAAATTTTAATAATACCAATAAAATTCAATAGAATAACATCAAAGAATTTTTTGCTTGCAACGAATTTACTATTAAGGAAATGGGCAAACTTTTTCTTAGCAAAAAAACATTACTTCTTTCTCCCCTTTATTTGATTATTCAGACTAGTTTTTTAATACCCATGATCAAATTAAGTACAACTATGTACACAGAGAAACTCTTATTAGTACTCACAAAATCAAATACCTTAAGATAACCTCAACTAAATTATCTGAATTCTACGCTGACTTAATTTGCTCTAGTTGACAAGTTTATGAAGAAAAACGAAAAATATATAACTACATTCCATCATATTATAGAATAGTTAGGAAGGATATGTGTTTAGATTAAGGAGGTTAGGTATGTTACGAATTTGGATATGCATTACAGTATTAAAGTGAGTTTACTTATTATTTAAGGTTAATTTTAATCATAGTCTGTTTTTTCTATTTTGTTCTGATATATACAGATTTCAATAGAAATAATCTTGCTTAACAAAGATTATAATCGGGTATTCTTACTTTAGAAAAAAAATCTCACTGGTACAGGCGTGAGAATTTGGGCAAAATGCAAGGAAGCTTTTATGGTAAACCAATTTTGGTTGTTAATAAGATTCAACAAGAAAACTAATTATCAAAATCTGAAATATATAATTTTCTTTATCAAGTACATCTATGTAATAATATTTTTAAATAAACATATTAAGATAAAATTATTCTTATAGACTAATATATTATATACTGCATACTGTATGTTTTATTTGTTTTTAATTTAAATATAAGTATAAAACATTTACAACTTAAATAAAGAACTCTCAAAATGTTTGATGACTCTTTATTGATATACAAAACAATAAAAAGTATAAAAATGCAGTAGAACTGTTATTTTCTTTTGTCAAAAAATATAAATGCTATAAATTCTAGAATATAAATTCATATATTTTGTTAAATACTATACTTATTTTCATTCCAATGAATCAATAACTATCTATGAACTGTACTATAATCCATCAATATAGTTAAATCTAAACCGTTACTAAATTTTTTAATTCTTTTTTTTCTTGGTTTAATTCTAATTTCAATTCATTCAAATTTTTTCTCAATGAATTTATATCTTCTGCCATCATATTAGAATTTAATTGAATTCTGGTTCCTTTCTGAGAATTAATAGCAAATTTAAAAATTTTGTATTTATCAATATTAAAAGAATTCAACTTAAGAATGGTTTCAATCATGAAGCTAACTTCCAACTCTTTATTTTCCCGAACAATTTTTTTTAAGGAATAATAATTTTTGTTCAACTTTAATAATCCATCATTATATTTTACAAGAATACTTTGAAATTCTTTAGTATATTTGTCAATCAATTTAGATGTTTTCATATCTCTGACAGAACCAATAGTATTTCTTTCCTTATCAATAGAACTTTCTAGATGATTACAGCAATTTTGTAATTTTTTAATAGCTTCTTCTCGTAGAGTTAGGAAATCACCTTTAACTTTCAGAAAATTACTGACTTGATTGAAAACCTGTTTTTTCCTATTGGCATTATAAGAAGCTGAAGTTCTTGATAATTCTTGTTGGAGTTCATTCATCTCCTTTTGTTTAGCTTCTTTTTCTTTATGAATTTTCTTAGTACTTTTTCCACTAGTTAATTTATTTAATAATTCCTTTTCAATTTCACTCAATTCTTTTCTTTTATCTTGTAGCTTTTTAATACGCTTTTGATCAAGGTTAATTAGTCTTTGTTCTAATTCATTTATATTGTCTTCTTTAATCTGTAAAGCTTGAGTTAATTGCATTTTGATTTGTTCTTCAGTGATCAATTTTTGTTCCAATTGAGAAATTTCTTTTTCTAACTTGGTTTGCAATTCAGTATTAAGATTTTGATCCTGTAAAAGATCACTCACCATATTTTGCAACATAACTCTTTCTTGTTCTATTTGTTCATAATTGACTTGGAACTGATTTAATCTATTTTCTAATTGCTCTTTTTGTTCAATTAAGCTTTCTTTGTGAGATTTTAATTCTTGAATATTAGCTTCTGTTTGAGCTAATTTTTCTTGTAATTTAAAGTCTTCTTGCTTTAACTGGCTGATTTGATCCTGAACTTGCTGGTTAATTATTTTATTTTGTTCCAACTGTTCAGCTAAATTGGTTAAATTGTCTTGATTTTCATTTTGCAGGTCAATAATTTGAGTTCGTAAAATATTTTCTTTTTCTGCAAATTCTTTAATTTGTTTAGCTGAGTTAAGCCTCAAATTTTGATTATTTTGTTCAAATTTAAAATTCCTTTGTTGTAAATCAAATAATTCATTTTCTAACAGAAGATTTTCTTCTTCTATTTGAGAATAACTTTGTTGTAAATTAACTAACTCATTTTGAGAATTTTGATAATAAGTTTCAGCAATCTCTTCTAATTTAAGATTTTCTTTTTCTATTTGAATCAATTGATTTTTAAGTTGTGAATTTCTTTGTTGTAAATTAACTATCTCATTTTGAGAATTTTGATAATAAATTTCAGCAATCTTTTTTAACTTAAAATTTTCTTCCTCTATTTGCTTATAGCCAATTTGTAATTGATTTAATTGATTTTTAAATTGATCTTGCTGAGATTTTAATTCTTGAATAACGGGTTCTGTTTGGACTGATTTATCTTTTAGATTATTTTTTTCTTTTAACTGACTGATTTGTTTTAACTGTTCAGTCAGCTTATTACTATTTAAAGCTTGCTTTTCATTTTGCAGATTTGTAATTTGGGTTTGTAAAGTACTTTCTTTTTTTGTAAATTCTTCATTTTGTAAAGTTAAGTTTTGTTGCAAATTAACTGATTCCATTTGAATATTTTGTAATTTATTTTGAGAACTTGAACTTTGATATTTTTGTTTTAATTCAAGAAATCCTTGAGAACCTTGTAAAATTAGAATTTCATTTAATTCTTTACTAGTAAAATCATGTAAATGACTTGTATAATATACTTTTGGATGAGATTTTACAATAAGGTTATTATGCTTAATTGGTGCATTTATAAATTCCATAATATTGCTTTTTAATTTTTCATTAATATCTTCAATTTTTTTGCCAAAAGGACAAAAAATCCAATTTTCAATAATGTTTAAAACTTCTTTAGAAGATGGCCTTTTTAATGGATCTTCATCCCAGCATTTTTTCATTAAATCTATATAACATTGTGGAGTATTTTCAATAATTTCAGGACGTTCACCTTTACAAATACTTAAAGCGAGTTTAAGATCATGTGTTTTATCATTAAATGGTGGAATTTCAGATGTAAATTCCCACATAATTATAGAAAAACTATACACATCACTAGCTTGAGTATAAGGTTGACCTCTTAAAATTTCTGGTGCTATAAATGGTAAAACTCCATAGATATTGTTTTCTTTTAAAAAAGATTTTTCAAGTTGATATAATCCTAAATAATCACTAATAAAAATTCCATATATATTTTCTTCATATTTGTTACATAAAATATTACCATCATGAAAGTTATAATGAATAAGGCCTTTTCCATGAATATCATTAAGTCCCTCAATAATTTGATATAAATAAAATAATTTTTGTTTCCAATTTTTTGTTATTTCTGCTAAACATCTTTTTAAACTACCCTCATTTGCATACTTCATTATTAATACATAACTCAAAGTATTTGGATCTTTTGTAAATCCATATATTTTAATAATTTCATTTGAACTAACAATTTTCCACTATAAAAAACAATATTTAATTAATTAGTATAAATAAATTATAATATTTAATAAAAAAGAAATTTTAGTCATACTTCGTTTAAGAAATCATTTAAACTTTCATCTGAATTATTAAGATAATCAAAATATCTAAGAACTACTTCAATATTTTTATATATAGCTTTATATATAGTTCCAAATCCTCCTTTATCAATATATTTAATATTTTCAAATTTATCATAAGGAATCCATTTTAATTTATTTTTAGAAATAAATTGATTTATAATTTCACTTCCACTAGTACCAAATCTTTAAATATAAATAAAATTATATTAAAAATTAAGATTCAAAATAAAAATTACAATTAAAAATTTAAATATTAAACAATATTAATTATACTTACTCTAAATATAATTATAAGATTTTAATATAATAAATAATTAATTTAAATTTTAAATAAATAGTACATAATAACTTATAACTTACCAACTAAAAAGATTTAATTATTATGAGTAAATATTATAATAATTAAATATAAAAAATATAGGATTATTATAATTAAAATATGCAATACTTACAGGCTAAATAATTTTTTAAATAATTTAGTTAGTTTAAATTATATGTAAATATTATGTAAATATAATAAATTACTTACGATCTAAATATTTGAATAATTTTATAAATAAAGAATCTAATTAGTTTCAAAAATATGTAAATATTACATAAATATAATAGAATTAAATAAATAACATACTCTCTATATTATTAAATAAATAATTTTTTAAATAAAGAAGTTAGTTAGTTTAAATTTTATGCAAATATTATATAAATATAATAGAATTAAATAAATAATATACTTCCTATATTATTAAATAAATAATTTTTAAATAAAGAATTTAGTTAGTTTGAATCATATATAAATATTATATAAATATAATAAATTACTTACGATCTATAATTATTTAAATAAAGAATTTAGTTAGTATAAATATTATATAAATACAATAGAATCAAATAAATAACTTATAACTTACCAACTAAAAGAAATTACAAAATAAATTTTTAAACAAAGATTTAGTTAGTTTAAATTATATATATATATTAAAATAAATATAATAAAATTAAATAAATAACATACTCCCTATATTATTAAAGAAATTATTTTTAATAAAAAATTAGTTAGTTTAAATTATATATAAATATTATATAAATATAATAGAATTAAATAAATAACATACTCTCTACATTATTAAATAAATAATTTTTTAAATAAAGAATTTAGTTAGTTTAAATTATATATAAATATTATTTAAAAATATAATAAATTACTTACGATCTAAAATATTTGAATAATTTTTTAAATAAAGAATTTAGTTAGTTTAAATTATATATGAATATTATATAAATATAATAGAATTAAATAAATAACATACTCCCTATATTATTAAACAAAAAATTTAATTAGTTTAAATTATTATATAAAGAATTTTTCTAACTATCACCGGGGATGATGATCACCGGTGACTGAAATTATGATGATCGACCAGCATTAAAAAATATAGTGCCGGTAAAAAAATTGATAATTCCGGCCAACGGTGATGATCACCCCCGGTGATTTGAAATAGAATTAAATAAATAACATACTTCCTATATTATTAAAGAAATAATTTTTTAAACAATTTAGTTAGTTTAAATTATATGTAAATATTATATAAATATAATAGAATTAAATAAATAATTTATAACTTACCAACTAAAAGAAATCACAAAATAATTTTTTAGTTAGTTTAAACTATATGTAAAGATTATATAGAATTAATTAATTAACTTATAGCTTACCAACTAAAAGAAATTACAATATAATTTTTTAAATAAAGAATTTAGTTAGTTTAAATTATATGCATATGTTTTATAAATATAATAAATCACTTACAATCTAAAATATTTGAATAATTTTTTAAATAAAGAATTTAGTTAGTTTAAATTATATGTAAATATTATATAAATAAAATAAGTTACTTACGATCTAAATATTTGAATAATTTTTTAAAATAAAGAATTTAGTTAGTTTAAATTATATGCAATATTTTATAAATATAATAAATTACTTACAATCTAAAATATTTGAATAATTTTTTAAATAAAGAATTTTAGTTAGTTTAAATTATATGCAATTATTATATAAATATAATAGAATTAAATAAATAACATACTCCCTATATTATTAAATAAATAATTTTTTAAATAAAGAATTTAGTTAGTTTATATTATATGCAAACATTAGGCCATTCCAAATTAATTTTTGGTTTAACCTCCTCCCCCCCCCCTATTTTGAAAATTTTAAAATAATTTAAACACATATGATCACATATGTTTAAAGCATCCCCTCTCTTTTCTGAAATTGGGTGTACCGAATATTTCTGATTTTACTGAAAACTTCCAGAAATTTTGATATGTTTAAATACCATGTTTGTTTAAGTTATTTCCTCCCCCCTCAAATTTTTCACCCAGAAAGGACGTTAACTAATTATTAGTTTGGAATGGCCTTATAAACATTATATAAATATAATAGAATTAAATAAATAACATACTCCCTATTATTAAATAAATAATTTTTTAAATAAGAATTTAGTTAGTCTAAATTATATGCAAAATACTATATAAATATAATAAATTACTTACGATCTAAAATATTTGAATAATTTTAAATAAAGAATTTAGATAGTTTAAATTATATGTAAATATTATATAAATATAATAAACTACTTACGATCTAAAATATTAGAATAATTTTTTAAATAAAGAATTTAAATTATATATAAATATTATACAAATATAATAAATTACTTACGATCTAAAATATTTGAATAATTATTTAAATAAAGAATTTAGTTAATTTAAATTATATATAAATATTATATAAATATAATAGAATTAAATAAATATTTTATAACTTACCAACTAAAATAAATTAAAAATAATTTTTAAATAAATAAATTAGTTAGTTTAAATTATATCTAAATATTATATAAATATAATAAATTAATTAAATAACATACTCCCTATATTATAAATAAAAAATTTTTTAAATAAAGAATTTAGTTAGTTCAAATTATATGTAAATATTATATAAGTTTAATAGAATTAAATAAATAACATACTCCCTATATTATTAAATAATAATTTTTAAATAAAGAATTTAGTTAGTTTAAATTATATGTAAATGTTATCTAAATATAATAATAAATTATTTACGATCTAAAATATTTGAATAATTTTTAAATAAAGAATTTATTTAGTTTAAATTATATATAATTATTATATAAATATAATGAATTGCTTACGATCTAAAATATTTGAATAATTTTTTAAATAAAGAATTTAGTTAGTCTAAATTATATGTAAATATTATATAAGTATAATAAATTACTTACGATCTAAAATATTAGAATAATTTTTTAAATAAAGAATTTAGTTAGTTTGAATTATATGTAAATATTATATAAATATAATAGAATTAATAAATAACTTATAACTTACCAACTAAAAGAAATTACAAAATAATTTTTTAAATAAAGAATTTAGTTAGTTTAAATCATATGTAAATATTATATAAATATAATAGTTAACATACACCCTGTAACATTATTAAATTATTAATAATTATAAAGTAAAGTAATTATAATCAATTATTATAATTGTATATAAAAATTAAGTATATACAATAACTTACAATCTAATTTAAATAAATAATATTATTAGTTTAAATTATACATAAATACTTTTAAATCAATATAAAATTAAATACTTACTTTCTATAATATTAGTAATTATTAAACAATTATAAATAGAAAATTTAGTTATTTAAAATATCATGTAAAATACAATAAAAAAAAATAGCTGTTAACTTACCAACTATAATAATATTAATAATAAAATTAATATTTGGTTATATAAAATAATAGAAGTAAGTAATTTAATCATTCCGATTATAAGATAACCTATTACTTACGAGCTAATATAGTAATTTTTAGAAATAGTTTAAAATTTAAATTATATGTTTAGAATTTACAAACTGCTAAATAATTTTCTTACTTTTATCTTCCTCAATTTTTGAAACTAGTTTCATTATATTGCAAATTTGGTTTGAAAAAAATTTTAGAGAAATTTTACTTTGTATTAGATATCTATATTCATGTTATATGCTTTTACCTTTATCGTTACTTTGAGCCATTACTAAATAATTTTATTGGAATTCTTCCTAAAAAATAGGGTAAATACAATTAAACGCCTTTATTCGAATATATATAGTCGTTTGTGTAATATTATATATGCAAAATGCAGATACCAAGAATATTGAAACAAAGAAAATCGAACGGTTATCTAAAAAGCAAAAGATCATACTTCTACATCAATCAACGCCGATCTTTACGCATTTTTCCCAGCTTCACCATCAAAAAAGCTCGGGCACGTGACCGTGAAAATATTCGTCACATCGTCACTTATATATATCTGGGGGACTTAGTTTTTTTTCGAGTAAGTAAAAAATTATTCGTCACGCCCTTATTCGTCTTCACGTGTTAGTGCATAACGCCGTAATGCGGGCCAAACCAGAGCTTTTTTGATGGTGTAGCTGGGAGAGTTATCTTTACGCAAACAAGTCACGTGATTTACTATTCTACGATATTCCTAAGAGGTGGAGCGACAACGATATACTGTATACAAAACCTTGTTCAAGATTGGAATTATAGAAACGCCAAGTGTTAAACTAGCTTACAAATACAAGTCAGTGAAAGCTAAATTAGGTTAACACAAGAAGCGGACAAAAATTTCATGAATGACTGGAGGTGTAAATACTTGATGAAAAGAATTCAAAGTTTTTATACGATGGTTTAGTGGAAGAATACCGGCTATCAAAATTACAACGGTTCTCTTGGCAAGCAACCCTCAAATTGAAGGAACACATTATGAAAGACCAGGAAACGATTGCACAATAAAATACGTCAAACTTTATAAAGCCATGTACGGGAAGATAATAAGACCACATGGTTCTTTGTATATAGAATGTTATTATACTTTAATAATGAAAACATCAAAATAAGATGATGGAAGCGATATATAAATCAGCAATGGAAGAAGAAATAAGTTCATCTTTACAGATAAAGAGTTAAAGAGAATTATTTGGGAAAACCGATAAATACGTTTTTAATGGACCAAAGTGCAGTGTCGACAAATACCACGTCATTACAACAGTTGATTGACATTCCAGATGGCGATGAGTTACATTTTGACGCGACAGATCTTATGGATTTGGAGAATAATTGTTACACGAAAAAAAAATTTTTTCTTAACTTTTGTTCCTTTGATCATTATTAAGGTTGGTCGCCGTAAGTAATAATTACGGCATTTTCGGATTACAACCTGGGTTGCAATCCTATTTCAGATTACGACTCAAAATTACGAAAATGCCATATTAAAGTTGTAATACGAAATATGCTGTAAGTTCACTAAGTCGTAATTGGTTGTAATTTAGTTTCGTCATTTTTTTTTTTTTTCGCGCTAAGTCACGTGACGTTACACTAATTTCCAAAAAAGGAATTTTTGTTCCAATAAATTTGAGACATGGGTGCACAAGCTTACGCTAGTTTCCAAATAAGGAAATTTTTTTGTTGATCATTACACCCATTTCGAATATTACACCCATTCCGAACATTACATCAATTACGGCAATTACGTACA
>QZLH01000031.1:0-37064 GCA_003833135.1 Oehlia diaphana
AATGATATACACCTGATTTATCGGAATATTATAGTCATATCGGGATGCTTAGATTCCTCCTGGTTTTGGCATTAAACTTACCGATATTCTCTAATCTGATAGCCATGTTATTTATCCCTGATTTACGCCAAAAATCGGTTAAATTTCATATAGGCCTGCCAGATTCTATTCAAAGCGGAATCGATGGAAAAACATAGGGCTATCAGGTAATTGAAAATCACCTGATAGCCCTTTATTCGACCTGTGAAATACAATGATATGGCAGACACCCTGGCCAAAAATGGTCGTGACTTACATGACCCTATTTTGATTAATCATAAATTTTTTATCTCATCATCTTTGGGTTTTATTAATTATAATAATATATATATAGTCGATCAAAATATTCGAAAATGGAGTAATGTACCTATACATTCACAAATTTTCAATATGGCCATGAATAATTTCCCGTTAAGACCTATCAACTATTTAATACGGGAAGGTCGTATCGATTGGTCATATACAAAAAAATGGATTAACCACAACCCGACAGACACTTCAACATCCGACAAGTTATGAAAAATCCATGCAGAAAAAGTCAAAAAATCCACATTTAACTATGCTACGGGTGATACACTTCGACGTAATTACCCAAACTTATATCCACCAGGCCAAATCTTATGTACAAATTGCAATATATACGAGGATACAAACGTACACATAGGTTTATGTCCATCACACCGATCAAATATTTCAGCCATTTTAAATGAATACAAACAAAAACTTTCTGTTTTAATTAAAACAAAAAACACCAGTAGTTTCACCTTCGATATAGACTACAATATCAACAACTCCAACATGTTCAAACTATTACCTGACACGATAAACAAAGTGTTATTACAACAAACTAATCCAGCAACCCCGCATGATGGTACATATATACCGAGAGAACAACCGTGGATTTTACTTTTATATCACCTAATCCCGGCAGACTTAACTGAATTATTCTATATGTACTTCGGTCAACAAAAACTTCGTGACCAACTATTAATACAATATGTTGCTGATCTTACTGCAGCTCTAAAAATGGCTACTTGGATGGTACGAGCTCGAAATTTTAAAAAATGGGAGAAATCCCTAAATATCACTTCAAAGAAAAAGAAACACTATCAACGACACAAAATATGTAATTCGAAAAACACTTCAAATATAATTCATTCTAATACGACTAATACAAGTTCACGAGGCCGTTATTCAGCCTATTATTACAATAAATCCTTACCTTACTTCAAACATTTAGTCACCCTTGATGACTCCGCCAGTATACGGTGGACTACCTGTAATTTTTTGCATAGTGGAACTTGGGAATCTTATAGAGACACTCTATCGTTCAATAATTTTGATTATTTACCTGATCTTTCTTTCATCCGATCCCCATAGTTCACATACCTTTTTATTTTTTAACCCCACAGCCCCTTTTCCCTAGTGTAGTCAGTTCATAGGTAGGTGATGCTTCGGTTGATCCTCCACGGTTTAACATATTCACACCAGGGTGGCACCGCCTTCGGAAGGTTTTGATTATAGCGTAGTTTTAGATAATGATTTAACTTCTTGATGTAGTTCCTAATTATCTTTCTGTAATCTAGTTCACATGGTTTTAAAAATAAAAAAATAAAAATAAAATATTGTGATGTAACGATAGAGGGAATAACTAATAAGGGAAAAGGAAAGAGGAAAAGCGAGGACACCAACCCATACAATCCAACCATCAGTAAATTCTTTGGTGCATAGATCCGTATGTATTCCATAAATTACTATAGATCCTTAGAGATCCAGTATTTTATGGATTCCTTAAAAATTCTTTAATAAATCTTAAGAATCTTTTAGGATTCTATAAATTATAGGATTTTTAAAGTTTCCTAATAAAAAAACTGTAAGGATTCTTTATTTTTAAAGTTTCGCGTAAAATGATCTATAAATCTGTGTTACAAAAATCATTTGCGAAACAAATTTATTTCAAAGTCATATGGCTTACCGCTTTTAAAAAAAGAAAAAAAAAATATTAATCTTATTAATGAAGCTTTTCCCCTTCATCGCGCATAATTTCCCCTTTCCCTTCGCATTTTCTTTATCTTTTCCCTTCACACGTTTCTTTCTTTCCCCCTTTTACGCGTTCTTTCTGTACATTCTTTACCTCCCTCTTCACGCGTTCTCTTCCCCTTTCACATGTTCTTTCTTTATTTCCTTTGAATTTTTTTCCCTCCCATTCATTCACGTTAATAGAATATACCTATTTTTTGGAAAATGACTGTTGTATTTTATTTTTCAAGTTAACAGTTAACTTTTTCGAAACTTTTTTTTTAAAGAAAATCTTTCTAGCGTTTTTTCCATTTTATAGGTCTCTTGCTCCTGTCAATTTCCAGGATCTAGGTGCGTATGGGTGTGTAGTGTGTGATATATGTGAGTGTGGGTGACAAAAATTATGACAAAAAGTTAATATTAACATTTTTTAGGCGGCTCTTCAGCATTTGAACACGGCATTTCAGTAGGTATATTTTCTTTATTTATTTTAACGAACTTTACTAATTGTTCGTTTTTTGCTTTTTTCTAGGATTTTTTTCGAGTCTCTAGATATGGAAACGTGGTAATTAGAAAATCTAAAAGTTTTTTTTGATTTTAACGAACATTTCTAATTGTTCGTTTTATTCTTTTTTAGGTATTTTTTTGAGTCTCTGGACGTGGAAATGGGTAAGTAGAAAAGAATCTGGTTTTTATCATTTCTAATTGTTGTTTTTCATTTTTTAGGTCTCAAGACGCGTGGGGATCTAGTAAGTATAAAAAAACTTTTATAATTTTTTTGTTTTAATTTAACGAACTAACTGTTTATTTCTTTTTTTAAGTGAGTTTTCAAGTCTCTGAGCATGGGAGATCTGGTAAAGTAAAATAAAATTTTATTTTTCGGTTTTTTATTTTAACAAACATTACTAATCGTTCATTTATTTTCTTCTTTTTAGGCAGTTTTCGGGTCTTTCAAAAACTTTTTTTTCTAATGAACATTACTAATTGTTCATTTTTTTTTTCTTTTTTTAGGCGTTTTGTTCAATTTGGAATATCGGTAAATAAAAAAAAAAATTTCGATTTTTTTTTACATTAACGAATATTACTAACTTCGTTTTATTTATTTTATTTTTTTTTTAAGGTAATTTTTTAAATCTCTCTTAATGTAGGACCAATAAGTAAAAAATATAATTTTGCATTTTTTTTATACCGACGAACATTACTAACCGTTCATTTATTTTATTTTTTTAGGCCGTTTTTCAAGTCTCTTTTTTTATATTAACAAATATTATTAATTATTTGGTTTGTTTTCTTTTTGTTAGCCGATTTTTTGGTTCTCTTTTAACGTGAGACCGGTAAATAAAAATAATTTTTTTTTCGTTTTTTATATAGTTGAACATTGTTAACTGTTCAGTTTGTTTATTTTAGATGACTTTTCGAGTCTCTCTTAACGCAGGACCGGCGAATAAAAAAATGTAATCTTTTTTTTCAATTTTACTTTATTTGATATTTGATATTAGATATCGGCAACCTCTTAATATTATTTCTTTCGAGGGACAAGTGGGAAGTTTTTTATCATTATTTACAAATGTTTTAGTCTGTAATAGAATATATTCTTTAATGCATTTTATGTAATAAAATATATAATAATATTTTTAAGCAAATGAAAATACATATGAAGTGAATAATTATTAAGTAAATAAATTAAATCCTTAAGGATTCCGTTAATGGTAAACCTTAGATCCTTAAGGATTCTATAGAAGTTTTTTCAATAGGGAATCCTCGTTGGTGGGAAAGGTTCCTTAGGGATCCTTATTAATTACGGGATTTTTGGAATCCCTAGGGATCCACGTCCCAAAAAATTTACTGATGCAACCTACGCACCTAAAAGAAGATATAAAAAAAAAAGAAGACCTATACTTTATAAGAAAACTAATGTTCGTTAATATAAAAAACTGAACTACTATCTACTAGTATCCCAAGTCGAAAAAAAGTCGAAAAAAAATTATTGAGACTCGAAATTGGATATATTTATATTATATACTCACGTTAAACGTTAAGATTGTATTACATGACTATTACATGTCACAATGAATAAAGAATGATTTTTTTTATTCATATGACTGATATGAGTAATATACTGTATGTAATATATTTATCGCCGAAATTTTATAGATTTATATTTTATATTCAGATTGCCATCGAATTTTTACATCAGTTTTTAAGTCGGCATCACTAGGAATATCGGATATAATATTTTACATATATAATATCATAGTATTTTCTCAAGCGTTTTGTGATATGATTCATTACTAATATGTAAATAATTTAACGATTCTGGGATTATTGGTATGAACGAACGAACCATAATATTAATAAGATTTACTAACTTGTCCCCTGAGTTAAATAACCAGGGTTAAATCACTCCCCTCTAAAATTTATATTTTATATCAATCATTTTTTAAAAAAAAAATTATTTGTGTTATTATTCATTTCGCTTTATATATATATATTTTATTTATTTGGATATTATAGAACACAATGAACAAGTTTTCTTACATTTTTGACAATGACTTTTTTTTTTTTTTTTTGAAAATTATATAATTATATAAAACTAACTAGTAGGTGTTAAATCACCCAGGTTAAATCACCCTGGATTATAATTAATACTTTATTACGTTCCGTATTTCTAGTAACACACTCGTGGTACTTAAGGCCGGGATAATGTGAGATTCAGCTGCATATTTTTTTTTAGTTAGAAACTCAGCCTTCGTGCCGCAGCGATTTTATCTATGATCATCCCTCCAGTTATATAGTCGTACCGACGTAACAGATTAACAGTTATTTATTTGTAATCAACAAAGAACACGAAGAACATATACCATTTATCCCATTTATAGGAGCAAAATATCCAAAAAAAAATAATTAACTGTTAAATAAATATAAAATAATTTACAAAAGTCTTTTGATCAGTTGGACTGTATACTTTCTATACGATGATATGACTGGTTGGTTGGTATACGGTAGTTTTACAAAATATATGAAAATTGTAACAGATTATCTGTTGTAAGACCATGCATGATTAGTACTAAAAAAATAACTTCTTTAATTAACGATAATAAAGTAATAATCAATTTTAATAAAATTTTCAATAAAAAATAATATCCTATTAACGTATTCTTTTCAGAAATACTAAAAAATCTCAATTTTAATAAAATTTTCGATAAAATAAATATTCTTTTCAGAAATAATAAAATTTTTTTTTTTTTTTTTTTGTATCATTACAGTCTTTAGATAGGGCGAGAATTAAACGGATAATTTTAACAGATATTATTTGATCGGTCAGTCTATTAGGATCATCTGATATTTCGCGTTATATTTGCAGTTCACCCAGTTTGTAATTACTTATTAAGGTTAGTTAAAAAGTTCAAGAAAAAATATTTAAAGGTCCAAAATTATTTTCACATCTCTTGCATCAAAAAAAAAAAAAAAAATAAAATTAAAAATAAAATTAAAATTTTAAAAAAAAAAATGTCGACTCTTAAAAGATGTCATTTTACAAATCTAAACAACGGGTTTAAGTGTGGCTGTTTAAGGTTTATTCCAAAAAGTGCACCTAACGATGACGATTTCTGCAAAGGATGTGGACATCACCAATGCCATCATGAAGATGATGACGATCTTTTTCAGAGTTTTAATAATCTTCAAAAATTATATGAAGCATTAATTTTCATATTAAATAATTTCAGTCAAAATAATCAATATAGAGCACCTATTCCTGTCCAACAAAACTTTGAAAATTGGGTTGAGCCTCAAGTAACTCTTCTTTCGAACGAGACCATGCATCAAAATACTCAGGAAAATGACGCAAATATTCCTGTTCGTCATGGAGATCAGCAACAACATATTGGATCTCAACATCAATCTCTTAACGTGCTAAATCAATCTTCTACACCTATTTTTGAACAAAATTTTGTTCCCCAATCTCTTCCGGTCAATTATATATTAAATCCAATGCTTTCTGGTCAAAATTTTGATCAAAGTTACGTAAATCATAATATCGAAGGATCATCTTTTGCAAACGAGAAGTTTTACCTAATTTGTTTAGTTGGTAGCTTAAAAATACCAAAAAAGTAAGTATGTGTGTGATAAAATATAGATATCATATTAAAAGTTAATTTAAATATTTATTAATTTTCTTTAGTTGTGCAATATTGGAGAAAGCTGGTTTAAAGAAAGAAATTTGCTATAATAATTATACTGATGGACAGGTAAAGAAAGAAACTGAAGAAAAACTATACCCTCATTTAGAAAATGTAGATTGGATGTTTTATAAATGTGAAGCATTAAGACTTGTACCTGCTAATGATGTATTAGTTGATAAATGTCGTTATGATGATTTAAAAAGGTAAAATATCTACAATTTAATATATCAATTGACGATTTTATATCTTATTAATTAATTATACTATTTATATCAATAGGATTTCAGGTAGCAGGAATAAGTTGTATATAGGAACAACAGATGGGCCAATTATTATGACTTTAGCAAATATTTAAAAAATATTCAGTGCCTTTGTAAGAATATTTTATATATTTTTTTTATTTATAAATATTATATCATAGTGGAAATGTGTACACAAAATCATTATTAATAAATTATAATATTGTATGCATATCATATGTCGGTAGTCGCGTGATGAATATTTGTGCATTTTCCTAAATCATTTTACAAAAATATTATTTACAATGAAATATTTTATCAATTACACTAACTTTGTTATGGAACAAAATTATGTCGAATATACAAAAAGAGTTAAGATTTGAATTTTTTTGGTCGTTATTTGGTGACAATTTTTTGTACTGATTATTATACATATATTATTTCTCGCTTAATAAAAAAAAATTTATCATTCTTGTCCGATGCAAATATTATATTATTTCTCATTCATCAATGCAAAAATACGAAAAAAAAATTAAATTCGATCGGATATATTATATATTAAATGCAATAATGATTTTTTTATACTTTATAAGTCATAAAAATCATATTTAAATATTAATTATATAACAATATCAAATTAAGGTATTAATTACAAATTTTATTAATTGTACGTCACAAAATACAAATAATAATAATAATATTTGTTGCTTCTGTAATAAAAGAACAGTTCTTCTATTTTCCGATATCCCTATTTAGTTAATCGATTTATCTGCATTGTAACACCAACAGATTTGACAGATAACTATAGAGTATTTTCTTGAGATTGATAAGATTCAATTGACTCGTTTAAGCATATAATCTCTCAGGAACATAACAAACAAAACATCTTGTGTCATGTTTTTAAAAGTTTTTAAGGTACTATTTCTAATCTTATCGTGAGAAATTTCGTAATGTTCTTCTAACTATTCTTTTTTAAATTAAAAACAGATAATTTTAACCACTTTAAACGGTTGCATGATTTAATTGTGAAATGAATTTATCGCAGTTATTAAATTTATGGTTGCACATAACATCTCAAAAGTTTGATTATTGACGTACAAAGTCCTTTACAATGAATCATACTTTTTTTTTGGTGAGAATATTTGTTCCATTTAATTGGGTATTTAAATATTTTGTTGATATTAATATTAACAATTCAAAATATCTAAGAATAAAATTTCTGTAAAAAAAAAAAAAAATAATAATATTTGTCACAAATTCATCTGTAATTAATGAAATTAAAAAGGAAAACTTAATTAAAAAGTATTTAAATTACTATAAAATACTTTTAAAAAAAAAAGTTTCATCCTAGCTAAAAAATTCTGAAGATAATAAATATAATCCTTCACATACCAACTTCAATCTTTTTGTCGAAAAATTATTTATGAAGGGACAATATACAGTATGTTCGATTTGTGCCCATCCACGTGATCAGCAAATAAAATCGCAAATTTTACAAATTTTTGCTCTTAGTTTTATTATAAATATTATAATCTACAGAAATGAATATATGGAACTTAAATTAAACAGTTTAAAAATTGGCTTATCTATCTAACACGACTATCATCAAAAATATGTTCGGTGCTAATTTTGAACGAATCGTGTATAATTAACGAATATAATAAAATTAGCATTGATATCAAATATTCACAATTATCCGATCTAATAACCATATTAAAACCCCTGCAATTAGTTTTTTTGAGTCCCCTGTGATCAGCGCTGAAAATTGTGAAGGTTGTGATTTATACGATTTACACGTATCATTTATTAGTCCGAAGGGGGGTTGCATATGTGTTTTAGTTAGAACTCAGCCTCCCGTACCGCAACGATTTATTACATAGCCGTAACGACGTAACGGATTAATAGCTTGATTTATTTGTGATACACAAATGAACACAATGAACACGATACCATTTATCACATTTGTAGTAGCAAATGTCCAAAAGAATAATTTAATAAATGCTAAAGTAACTTACAAAAATCTTTGAATTTTTTTGAGATTATTTTATATTTATTTGCATATACATACATACGTTTTTTAAAATATTGCAAATAAATAACCTTAATAATTCACGTGCGATCAATGCGATTAAACAAATTTTTTATACTTTAAAATGTCCTCTTTTTGTTTAAAATTTTAAACCTATAATAGATTGGTTTTCAAATAAAAAAAAAATTTGATGATTTCGTTGAAAATTTATAAATTTTTATGTATTGTGAAAAATTACCAAGCATTTAAGGAATCATATAGACTATAATAATATATCGGTTTACCCAATTTGTAGTTAGTACTTATTATTAAGGTTAGTTAAAAAATTCGGGAAAAAAATATATTCTATAAAAGACAAAAAACGAAAAAATAAAAATAAAAAAAAAAATAAAAAAAAAACCATTTCAACTCTTAAAAGATGTCATTTTACAAATCTTTACAATAGGTATAAGTGTATGAGGATTACGGAAAGTATAGTCTGCTCGTACAAATTGGACAAAGTTTCACAAACAATACATTGGATATCTATTTATTATACGCATACACTTTAGTGTTAGAATTACAACTGGACAATCCGAAAGGAGAGGAAATGTACTTTTCCCTTTTGTACAGATCGGTTCTCGTTAGATAATCAATCATAATCTTTTTTTAATTTTATTATAAACTATATTTTATTCGGGAGTGAACAATTTTTTCTCTCACGAATGTGGATGGAAATAACAAGTGTAAACTGATATTAAGTTGTCATTCTGATAATAAAATGAATTTGTTTTTGACTGAGACAGTAAATATTATTAAATAGTCGACGTATAATGATTATCAAAATTTATTATTAAGTAATTGATTATAACGTTTAAATATACAAAATGGGATAAAATATTATATTTGAAATTTACAGAACTAGTAATAATTAAAAAATTTCAAAATAAAAAAAAATACAGCATAAATATTATTAGTTAACTAAATAAAAATTAGCTACAATTGAGAGAATTAGTGAGATTGTTGATGAAGCTACCCCACTACTAGCAGCAGATGTTGCCCCACTAGATTTTCCACTACCGCTACATTCGAAGTTAGGTAAACAAGTTGTACCATTTGAGCAACATCCTCCTTCTTTGTCTGCACATGCATAAGTTCCAGATGGGCAAGTACCAGCTCTTGCTACCAAAGATGAGCTTTTTTCAACGGGAGAAATACGCGGTTCATTAGCTGCAGCAAAAGTGCTAAAAGCTACAATGACGATAATAAACATTAAGATAAACTTCATGATGACTTTGAAAGTGGAGTGATTATATAATTAATATTTTGTAGAGTTAAATTTAAATTTTATCGAATGAAGATAAGAATGAAAAAAATTCTTAATTATATGTTTGATTTTTTTCTTTTTTTTTTTCGTAAATTAGAAATCAGTGCCTTTATAAAAGAAATTTTGTTGATTGATATGCACTATGGCAATAAATTAAATGAAGTAAATAATTAATAAAATAAACAAGATACGGAATTAGCTCCGTAAAATATAAATTGAAGATGAAATAAATTCAAACATTCCTACCAATTAAATGTATCAGTGTTTTATTTGGTATATTTGGTATTTTTTCTTAAAAAATACTGATAATTGTTATTGAATGATGCGTTGTCAATCGGACCTTTCATATAAATTGCTTTTTCTGTGGTATCATGATCAAAATAATCGAAATTAAACTAACCAATTTAATATTAACAAAGGGTGACCAATAGTTCTAGGCATTAAGGTCCGAATTATTAAAAGTAGTTTTATACAAAAAAAGAGAAATATGCAAATCAGATTACAGATAAACAAAAAATAATGGCAGCGAATTGAATTATGATTATTATGATTATAGGAAATTACCAACATTATCGTATTATATGTACTACACTAATTTAATTATGACTATTTTTTTTCAACCCTAAAAAATAGTTTAGCGATCGGTAAGTAATTTATCCGTAATCTGCAATGTTACACAACATTATTATCCTTCATTATCTGAAACAAAAGGACAGAAGAAAAAAATCTTTTTATGGACAATCATAATAATAATATTACACGAATTCACCTTGTATCATACCCAAGCCATTTTTTATCAAGTTATTTTACTTGTTTGCTCATTATATTTCCGCTCGTGACTTAAAATACTACACAATGTATTCAAAAAAGGAATACAGTAATTATTCGCGTCAAATGCTTTCTTCTCTCAAATCGGCAATAACTTTTAATGTCACATCATCACAGTATCCTTTAATAATATACGCACCTAGGATTAAAAAAATATTCGTGTTCGATCAAATAAAACAAAATACGTAAGTAAAATTCGAAGAGTTCCAACATTAATACTATATACTTATTGTATAGTATTTAGGCAATAACGTGCTGTTTCGATTGAGGCCTTTTGATTGGCTCAGATTGTGCCACGAAGTGGTACAATCTGACCGATCAAATGGCTGAGATCGAAAACAGCAAAGTATTGCCTAAAGACCTATACGACTCTCACAAGTCACGAAATGGCAAACAGCAAAGTATTGTCTAAAGACCTATACGGCTCTCACGATCACACTATTAAATCAGTCACGAGTTAATTTATAATCTATTTAAGGTTTATTGTATAAAAATCTAATTTTTATTATGTAATTGTACAGTATTCATTTATTATATATATCATCAATAAAGCTATTCAATAAATGTAAAAAAAAATACAGTGTGATCCTATAAGGATATATAATAAAATAAGTTCCAAGCACATAATTTTTTATTCGAACTAACTCTTGCCAACGCATTCAAAGTTGCTTGCATAATGTAACAAATATTTTAAATTAACTCTTCTGTGATGCGTAGAAATTGGTTAATTCTGGACTGTTCGTTGGATCTTCCCCAGTATCACCGACACTTTTTCCACCCCCACGTGATTTTGTAAAATTCATCATCGGCATCACACCCCACCGCGGTTTCACTGTTTATATTTATCTGAGGGACAGCTTCACAAATTATATTTTTCACATTCCTTTAAATGTCACCGGTCACGTGGGGTGGAATTTTAATTATAAAAGTGTCGGGTAAATTGTTCGTTGGTTCATCATGTGATTTTTGTGAGACACGCGATTAGTCATTTCATGTTCAGATAATTATGTTGATCGGAAATATAATTAGACAATTAGCTAACGTCCTCTTAAAAATTTTTGAGGCAAACTAAATACTTAAAATCACAGAGTGGTTTGTGTCATATTATGTTATAAATGAGGTTATAATTACATACCGGAATTATCGTATAATTCTGAAATTAGGCACTCCCAGGACAAACATAATTAGGCCAAAAATTTTCATAATTCTGCCCAGGATTCTTATGTTGATTATATGGTATGACGTAACTTTCTTTGTAAATGAAGACAATAAAACAAATTATCTGTTATTATAAACTGGCAAAGCTCATTACAACCAAAGATTGACATTTCGTTTCCAAGAAATATTTTTATAATTTTATACGTAAAGTACCATCACCTAATAAATCAAAACATGTAAAATATCATATTATTAGAGATTTTGAAATGGTTTAATTTATGCCGGTTATGAATTGAATACAGGGTATTTTAGATTCATTCGAATTTTTTATCTTATTTTCTGGATATTATAAATTACATCTCGGAAAGTTGCGCACACTTTGAAATAGAAGCTATTAAAATTTCCGAAATTTTAAAAAATTCGATGAACCATTCTTTGTGCAATTTACCTCGCTTTTTTGAAAGTACTAAAGAGAAACATTTCTTTTTTTCTTATTGGGAAGTATCTAAAAAAGCTAAAAAGGCTTGAATTATTTATTTATTTATTTATTTTTTTTGAAAAGGGAGGTATCATATGAAAAAAAACTAATTGGAGCGTTCTCACAGAATTTGGAATGAAAACAATAAGAAGAATCTAAAGTTATGGACGTGTGAATTTTAACAGGATTATAATGATTGTCAAGAAAATCTCTAATAATAAATTTTTATATTGAATATAATTAGTTGATGGTCCCAATGTAACGTGGTAATATTTTTTCATATCATATGAAGGTTGAGAGATTAATCAGCTTTAGTTAATTAATAATATAACAAATTTCTAATTTTTAATCGTCTTATCTCATCTCTTATTCTTATTTCATGCAATGGTTCATAATCTTCCTTTCTCATTTTTCCTTTAACATAAACCATTATTGATTTAAAATTCAATTTAAGTGAATATAAGAATGAATAAAATTGTGGCGAGAGTATTGAATTAGTTTTTAAATAGATGAGATATTGAATGTAAATGTAATTTAAAGTATTTTTCCAGAAATAATAAGAATTATTGTAATATATGTATGGAATCGTTACGATTAAACCCTCTGGTATAGTATCTCCACAATTTTTTAATAATTCGTTAAGACTACAATTTTTATTAATTATTAATAAAAAAATTATTTTAAAATTAATTAATAAATTTCAAATATCGATATATGCATAATAACATCATAAATACCTTATTGTATTTTTCATTAAACATTCATGACAACAACGAGCCTTAAATTGCCAATAAATTTCAACCCTAAATATATTATTATGCCCACAAAATTGGCAAAATCCTCTATAATATAATAGTTTGGTATATTCTCTTTCAGACATTTCTTTAGGTGGATTCGATTTATCTTTTAAAAATTCTTTTCTAGCATTTCTCCATATTTCTTTTGTAGTAGATGATTTTGGAGCATCAAGAAATTTATTGAATCTAACGCATGTCTCACGAAGTAAAAATAATTCGTAAGGTGACAAATATGAAAAAATTTGTATTAATAATTCGGATGGAAGTAATGTTATTTTACATGGCGTTGTTGTATGTGATTTTTGTAAAAGTGGTGGAAGAACGATTTTTTGTAAAGTTGGTCGTAGCGGTTGCGGCGGCAGTAGTGAAAATTCTGGAATAAAAGGCGAAATTTTGCTATACATTTCGATAAACTATTAAAGTCAAGAAAGAAGTAAAAGGAATGAAACAACTGCATGTAAGGACATAATATAGTCTTTTCTCCGAAAACATGGTACGACGGAAACAATCAGGTTGTGTTACACAGTTGGCAGAAAATCTCATCACTATGAATTGCCCAATTCACTTAGGATAATGCAACAATAATTCAATTTAACCAAGCTGCTTTTTCTCGTCCTTTAAACTTTATTGGCAGTAACCAGTAACCACCCTTTGAGTAATACAGTACGATATTAGTCTAGTAGATTTATATATTTTTTGCAGATCAATCGTTTTGATTTAATCAAAAGAATTGATATAGTGTCGTTTACAAAGGAGACTACATAAGAATGTACTAAACTACACAAAAAAAGTTGAAACATATAAAGCGTTAAGCGTATTTACTCTTCAGTTAATTATATTATTTGGATATTATTCCAACAGGATCATTATTTATTATAGTCTTCGATCACGTAAACAATGGTTTTCAGAAACTGAAAATAAAATAAATTCGCCACTGCCAATCATATATTTGCGAGTCACTCAAAAAAAAAAGACCTGTTTATGAGTACACGCATGTTATAATTAAATATTTTATGCATGTGTTTTATTTTTGATTTTCTATAGAAAATCATAAAATTGACCATTATAAAGAGTAAAATATATTTATGTTTGTAAAAAAAAAGACGTAAATTTTACAGAAGTTTCTTTTTTTCTAAAAAAAAAAAAATAGTAAACATATTTAATTGGCACTTCAACGTCAAATACTGTGCAACAAATTTCTTTGAGTGAGAATTAGGAGCGATTTTTTTCCTTTATAAAGGAATATTTAATCATGTCAGTAAATGCAATCTATTTCCTTTTTTTTATAGGAACAGTTCAGTTAAATTATTAACTGTTTTGTAGAAACCTCAATGATGCATGCTAGATTATGAAAGACAAATTCTAATAATTGTTATAATCTCTGTATCATTTTATGAACTATTAATAAAGATTCAAAAATAAAAATCTTTATTAAGATACTTTATCTAAACATAAATTTTAAATAAATAAATAAAATAAAATCTTCTTCTCTTTGTAATGTTCTCAATTTTTGTAATTCAAGTTCAAATTAAATATGACGAATATAAACGACTTTTGATAACTATCACGAACTTTCAACATAAATGTCAATACGCTAGCGTTTTCAATCTTTGTCGAGAAGCTTGAGGCCATGTAACTCTAAATTTTTATGATCTTCCATTCTTTAAACTGCTGTTATAAAACTTTTCATTATAGTCAATAGTCAATAAGAAACTATAATGAAATTTACATTAAAAATAGTCATGGTAGTAAACTATAGTCATAAAAATACTTTTTGTGATTTGTAGGCATTCAATTTGTAGGTACTTGAATTCACTGAGAAAGTCACAATAAGAAAACTCCCATAAATCAAAAGATCATTATAAACTACGAGCTTAAATTCTTTATCGAAGGAAATATCATATGCCAAGGTCTCTCTTTTGCGACCCATGTAGGAGAAAGTCAGCTCGTCATTACTTCGATAATACAGGTTAGGATCTAATCGTCATTCAGAAAAATTATATCTTTTACACTGTCCTTATTTGAACCGAAACCTGCTTTTGGAGGTTTAGGTCTCTTTAGCTATATAATATACATTATTTTTCTTTACGTATTATACAACATTTCAGTCAAATTATCTAAATTATATACGATTTTATGGAAAGTAAAATAAGCACAAGAAATATTTATGTATGTAGTCAACGAGTTATCGATCCGACTAATTTTATATAATAAAAAATTATACCTTTTTTCGTTTTATTTTCAAGCGTGCAACAGAATTTTCTATAATTTTAGATATTCTAAATGCATAGTCAATTAAGGCGAACAAATTATTTTTGGGACAACTCGTGACGCGCTATAATGATCGACGATCAACTGTATTTCTTTGCAATTGGAGGTCAAAAATTTTCAGAGTCGGAATTACGATAATGTCAGCTAGTGTTTAAAAATAACAAAACTTTTAGCCAGAACTATCTGTATTTCTTTTCGTACGTATTATTAAGGATTTATTTCATGTTGATATGGAATTTTGGTATTTGATTTAGATAATTTTTCTTTTTTTTTTTACATGATTTGTGAATTTACATTAAATATTAACGTGATGATATTATAACATTAATTTCATGAGTAAAAATACAATATTATATATAAGATCTATGTATGATAGATAGTCTTTTTTTTATGATTCTTACTTGCTTTGCTTACTTTCAATATTATCTAATTTTTTCATGAATACTGTTAATAGTTCTTGCATGCTATTTATAGTATTTTGTACATCAGTTATTTGATTAATATTTTGGTCCATGTTAACTAATCTATCATTAACTGTACGTTGAAAATCTTTAAAAGTTTCATCTAAAGGTAAAGAAGAACCCGGTACAATATTACCATCATCCGTGATGGAGGATATTGATGAATTAGTATCTTTTTTATCCATTTCATATTTTAATAAAGAATATTTATCATTTGAATCCTCCTGAAATCTATATCTTTTATATGATGCCTTATTTTCATATCTTTGATATATACAACCTTTGAATTGTTTTCTATCTTCTGTCCATTCTTCAACACTTTTTGAATGTCCCACGTAAAATATAAATTGTGGATCTGGCTCTGGCGGCCAAAATCTTATATCTTCTAATGCTTCGTAATCAGAGATAAGAGTTGCTCTATATCTTAATAATGCATCTCTACCTTTTTCTGCCGCTTCTTCGTATACACCACTATTTTTTTTAATTAAAAAAGAATTTATTTTAATATTTGTTAAAGTATAAAAAGAAAAAAATTATTGTTGATGATGTCTCTCGAAGTTTCATCCTAAAATTTATCGCCATGGCCTCATCAAATAATACTTAAATGAAAGACTAATGAACGTAACCCTAGCGTTATATGGTAATGACATGGCGGTAAATTATAAAATTCCAAAAAAAAAATTATATATAGCATTACCTTCGCCGTCCACAACTTTTTAATAAAAATAATTACTAATCCAAGAAAACATCAATCACAACCAAACTTTAAATAAGACAATATAAAATAGGAAAAGGTAACTTACCCCATAAAAGCAATTAACATATTTTGTAATATAGTAACTATAAAGACACTTCCCAATAATGATAAAACTTCAACGGCCCAATAATTCCAGTCATCTCTTTGTGGCCATTCACCATTAATCCAGAAATACGTTGCTTCAACTGATGATAAAAAATTTGAAAACGGGTTATCTGAAGCTGATGAAGGATCAAATTGTGAATCCATTTCCATATCTATTGGTTCATGTGTTGTAGTATTCACTATGGAAAAACTATTAACTTTTTGTTTTACGGTATTTAGATCCGGATTTGATAATAATAAGAAAACTAAAAATAAACAAATAAATAAAATAAGTTAAAATATATTTATATTTATACTTATTTACAAAAAACATTATGTGAAACTTTAACATACAGGCATGAGCGAAAGCCATGATTACACAGGCCATAAATATAAGGAAGGGAAATCTTTAATAGAAAAGAATTCTTTTTAGCATTAAAACAATTTTTTAAAAAAAACAAATAAATACTTTGAATGTATTTTGACTCACACTGTAGAGAATATTATAATGACATAATAAATGTATATAGCCATTTCTTTAAAAAAAAAATAAATAAATAAAAATCGTTAATAATTTTTACTATAACATATTTTAAAATAAAATTTAAAATAAAAAAATAATGTCATATACCTGATAATAATCTTAAATACAAAAGCTATAATATAACAAATAAATAAATTATTTAGTTGTTTTTTTTATATATAAACAAGATAATTTTGTTACTTTTTTTTTTACTTACCATTTCACACCAAAGTAATAACATCGTAAAAGAAATGCAAACAATAATTCCTGTACTAGTTTGAACCTTTGCAAATCCGTCAGAAAGTTGAAATGAACTTGCCACAAAAATTGACATAACTATGCAAGGTGTAATGATTGAAATTATATCAAATAAATTGCTAACATTTAGAGATGCTCTTAAACCATGATGCCATGCTTGCTTAACTTCAACAGCTATTAAATAATAAGCCAGATAATAAAAACACATCATCACACAAATCAAAAAAGTCCTAAGATTTCCTGTGACTTCAAGTCTTGACATGTAGGCCCAACTTATTACACCAAAACATACCGCATATGCTATAAATGCAAGAAATATTTGTAAAAAATAATTTCTTGCTTGCCTCCATCTAAAATCTATGACTGCTTCCATCGCAGGATTATCAAAAATATTATTGTCTTTTTCATACCTAACAACTTGTACAAAGGGACTTAATAAATTTCTATCTTCTCTACCTATTATATAACCTCTCGGAATAATAATTATTTTTAAAAGTCTTAATAAATTTGATTTCCAAGTATACTTTGCCCGAATTTTTGGAATATTGTCAACCGTAAAATTTGGTAATCTAAATATAAAATACACAGTTATTAGTCTTTACTTTTTTTTTAAAAAAAAAACAATCATAATTATAATTATAATTATAACTCACGGAACAACTCTTAAAGCCACAGGAGGAGGAGCACGATCATTATCAAAATTATCAATAAAGCTCGTAATATATCTTGGAAATTTAATGATTATAAATTCAAATATATTTTGGAGTACTGGCTTATGATTTTTATCTGAAACTAGTTTAGTATTGGGTTTAAAAGCCTTAAAATCTTGCGTTTTATTTCTTCTTGGTTTGCTGTGTTCAGGAATTATTTCAGACGGATCATATTGTGTAAGTTCCTTGTCGGCAAAACAATCTTTATAGAATAATGGTTTTACATAATAATCTAAATTTTTTGAAAAAAGAGATTAAAATTATTGAAAATAATAATATAATCATTACTAATTATAATTAATACCAACCCAAATTGTATCTATACAATAATGGCAGTGCTTTTGAAATTGTCGTCATCCAGCCAATGTGATGTAATGCATTTTCAGAATAATATTCTAATAAATAACCAACCATAACAGCATCCTTTCTTTCTTTGTCTATTATAAAAGAAAAACTTTTAATAATAATTAGGATAAATTTCAAAATAGAAAAATTGGCACATCGTTTACCTTTACAGTATTCAATAGCCCATTCTAAATCCGTGCTTGGTCTCACATTGTTTTTGGGATTCTTTTTAATTTTCCTCTCTTTTTTTTTCTTCTTCTTACATGATATGAGTGCGAAAAACCATAACATTATTGCACGTATAAGAGAGAATAATTGATGAAGAAAAGTTTTGGATTCCAATTTCACTTTTATATGTCGTTCTGGTTCAGCCTCACTTATCCATTGTTTTGCTTTTGGCAAATGTAATATTTGCTTATTTTTATGAGAATCTAGTTTAATGTCATTTTCTTTTTTCTTTTTCTTTGATTTTTTACCATTTTTGGATTCTTCAAGCGTCATTTCGCCAAAAAGAATAAATTTAATTAAATAATTACAACCACCTCGTATTAAATAGGACATTACATTGTATCGAACATCCATCAACTTAAAGATTTCAGGCTTTTTCTTTACAAATCTCCATACAATTCTATTTGTATTTTCTACCAATCGTTCAAATTCTACCATTTTTTTATAATCTATTATTTTGTTTTTTCGATTATTCAAATGTTCAAGAGCTTTACAAGCGTGTAAAACCGGAGTTACATGGCCGTCAGCATAAGGAAATGAAAGAGTTTCCGTATTATTTACAACTCTACTACCTTCATCATATTTCCAATATACTTTAAGAACAAATGAATTATCACCAATCCACAAATCTTTTATCTGTAATCTTGAATTATCGATATCATGTTCAAATGGAATATTATTAGCCCAAATATATTCAAGAACAGGTTCTTTCTTTTGTTGATTGCCCCCTTTTTTATCAGATTCTTTCTGCTTTGGTAACTTCCGCCAAATTTGCACTGTACTATGTCCAATTATAAGTTGTAACGTTTCGTCCTCATCAAGAAATACTGAAGTACGATGATAATTATTCATATAAATCCATGGTTCCTTATTGTTAACAATAACCTTATAAATTCCGGAAGTTCTGAATTCTTTACGACAATATACTTTGTGCAATTTTACATCAACTTCATCATTATTAGCGTATACACATGACATTTTGTCTTTTTGATCTTGTGTAGCTTTGAAATCATAATAAATATCACATCCAAAATCTCTCGTTAAATCGCTTTCCTCTCCTTTTACAAGGTTTACAAAACCATCATGCTCTAAAATTGAGAACACACTACCATCATCTTTCATATGATAAAGTGCACCAGGAACTCGTGCCAAATGAGAATGATAATTTTCTTTTGAAGGAAATAAATCACCAGTCATTCCAGTACGAATAGCATTATCCGCTGAACTAAATAAATCCCATACCATAATTTTCGTCACAACAGACTCAGCAATATCTTTACAAGAACTTCTTCTCCTTGCCATTCTCGGCTTTAAAAGATTGTCATTTTTTACTTTTTCTTCTTTCTCCTCAATAACTAACTTAACTTGTTCAACCTGTTTCATTTTATCATCTGAATTCTTTTTTTCTTCTTCCATAATTGTAGAAAGCTTGTCATAATTCATATCATTTTCAATCGATTTTTGTTTATAATCTGAATTATTTACTAATATATCGTGTTTCTCTCCATTCACGGGTCTAATATCTTCCTTCGTACAAGTCTCTTCAGTAATTATAAGTAATTTTTCATCACTCTCAATAAATTCCAAATAAAGAATTTTTGTCTCAGTCCCAAATTCTTTTACCCCTATATCAAGACCATTTTCTATCCAAAACAAAGTTACAGATCTTTCACCATTACTACAAGCGATTAATTGTTTATTTTGTGAAACTGCAAATACAGATGATACATTTTTTGAAGTATGCGACACGGTTTCATCATGACGAATTATAAAAATTTGTTCTTGTTCCATTGTTGAAAGATTGTACATATCTATCGTATGAACACTATCTTTATATTGGTCCACAAAGAAATAATGATGATAAATACATGATAAAAGACGATCCATACAATGTTTTGATCTATACCAAGATTTTAATTCTTTTTCTAACCTTTTGGGAAAAGAAAACTTTTCTTCTTTTATTTTACTATTAGAATTATTAGGAATAGAATAATTAACTTTGTAAATTCCTTCAGCATTAATTATAAAGCAACTTGTTTTGATAAACATTTCGGTTAAATATTTATGTTCAGTTTGTTCATAATATTGAACGTAATGATTATTAGATTCTTTTTTAACAAACATTACTATTCCAGCAACATCATGACAATTGTATTGTTTGATACAAGCAGGCTTTTGAATTAAACTATTATATCTTAATCTAATACGATATATTGCAGTTTTTCCTTCAGTTAAATCGGGATGAGATGGTTTAATCTTTGGTTCGTCATCAACTTCTTCTTCTTCTTCTTCTTCTTCATTATAATCTATTTCATATTCATCATTATTATATCTATTTCTATTTGGATAAAGACGATTAATTTCTTCTTCATCTTCTTCATTCACTTTTTTTTTCATGTCTGCTTCAATTACAGCAGATATTGCAACAAAAATGACATGTTCACCCTGATGTTCCATCTTATTTGATATTGCTAAAGACCACGATGGAAAACTTCTAGATGTAACACCTGGTATGTGATCCTCTTCCTTTCTTTTACTTTCTGTGCTAGTTCTATTAGATTTTTCATCCTCTTGAAAATTTTTTCTTCCAGAACCGTATTTTTTATCAAATGCTTCACTATGCATATATACATGTAATGCTCCATATTCAATTCGGTAAGGGACCAAATTATCATTTTCAGATGAATTAGATGAACTTATTTTTGGAATTTCCACGAAGTTATTTGCGTCTTCCTCTGAAATAGAACTTTTATCGAAAAAATTTATAGTTTGATCTGATTCAAAAATTTTAAATTCAAGTCTTTCTAATGATAATAAAATAAATAAAATAAATAAGAATTTAAATAAACATTCTTTTTTTTTTTGTATCGTGACACAAAATAAAGCAGCTTTATAAAAAAGAAAACACTTACTACAATTAAGAGTACATATATATTGACCGTCAGGACTTACCGCAACATGAGAAGCGAATTTTTCATTTGGGTCGTATGAAATATAATCCTCATTAACAGGAGACATAGTCATAGATTGTATATGACTGTGTGATTTTTTTTGAAAAATATTACTAATAATTGAACGTAAACTTCTTGAACTTCCATCTGATTGATCCGAATTATAAGAAGGTTTTTTCAATTTATAATGATCATTATTATTAATAGCTAATTCTGTATCATTATTTATATTAGAAACATGTTTTAACTCGTAAGAACTTTTCTTTTTAAGAATCGAATTTCTAGTAGAATCACTAAGATTACTTATATTCTTTTTTTCAGACATTTAATATTTCTAATTATTCGACATGGAATTTTCTAATAATATATTATTTATCCTGATCATAAAAGAAATCACGGGAATTTTTTTTTATATTGTAAATCCCCCTTTTTTTTTTCTTAGAAGAAAAAATTTTTTTTTTTTTCATCAAAAAAAAAAATTCTAGATTTTATTTGTATCAACGGTTTCACACGAGTACTTGCAGTTCTTAACTTTTTTAAGTAGTTATAAATACGGCTTCGGATGCACTTTTCCCCTAAAATTGATTGTTGTTTTTATAAATTTGTCGCCACACCCTATTAATTATCATATGAACACAGTGAAAAAAAAACTATTATTGTGGCTAGAAGAGTATTTTCATTAAAGTATACAAATATGTTGTATTTCTCATACTAAACTGTTGTACTTTGTACTCTCAAAATTTTCTTTGTTCTTGTGTATTCTAATCTTCTTTGAGAAATTTGGTTTCTTAATATTTTTTTAACTAACCGAATTTAGATTTATTTTTTTCTTTTTCATGATTGTTACGATTATTTTTGTCTTGATTAGAAACGAATTATTAATTATAATTAAACATTTTAAATTAAGATAAATATCGGAAACAAAAATGATAATTAATATCTCAAGACAAACGATAACACACATTCACATGTCGAAAACTGTCGAAACGATTTGGAATAAAAACCGTAAAATGAAAAGTTTTGACCCAAAAATTTGAGGATTAAGTTGAGAGAACAAATTGATCTTTTTAGGGTTTATAGACCCTATAGAAATTTTCTAAAATTGGAAAGGCTTCAGGAGATGCTTTTAACATGTGTCACATTTGAGTTGATCTTTTTGTAAACCCTAAAAAAAGCCTACTAAAAATCAAAATGTACCACCAAAAGATACGCCAAGTACCAATGTATTGTCTAATACAGGATGTCAAATTGTGTACGATTACTGCGCCACGCATTATCATTATAAAATAGATCTTTTTTATCGACGCGTATTACATAATTTATGATGCTTAAATGCTTTAACCTATATTAGGTATGGATTGATCAATTACGTGGATCGTGAATCTAAACATAAAATCGTTTCGTTTTATTAATATTACATTATTACCTAATTATAGTACTTTATAAAAAGAACGAAATGATTTAACTTTGTTGTAGTATAAATAATATAAATTTTCATCCTATCAAAAGACGTTTCAGATATTAAAAATATTAACCAATTTAAGTTCTGTTTTAATTTTTTTTAAATAATTAGACATTTCTATAATTAACAAAAAAGACATTTCTTAGCCTGGCTTTATTTTTTTTAAAAAAATAAAAAGTTGATGAAAAATTGCTTATGTAACTTATGAGATATTTTTCAACGAAACTGATGAGGTATATTTTATAATTGAGCGAACAATTCTCAACGATAAGACGATAAGCTTTGTTTTTAAAACCTTCTGTAATATGTGTAATAGTACATGTGCAATTGACATATAAGTATTGTTTTGGATCGACTGAGACTAAAAACAATCAGATCAATAAGAAACCGGAGTAACCGGATGACAAAGTTCAATGCGGCTTGAATTCAAGTTTCAAGCCCAAATTCCCAAATTAGTCCCATAATATTTTAATTTTGGCGACATCAATAATCACAATGACTACAATGGCATAGTCAAGTCATACAACCCATCGACTTTGTTGAATCGGATCGGACCATTACTTCAAATTAGACTGGTTCAGTCCAATTTGGATTAACAATAAATTATTTCATAAAGAAATAAATTTTGAATTTAATATTTAAGGATTCCTTAATATTCGTTATCCATCAATATAAGATCGATATAAAGTATTGAATAATTTATTGAATTCGATATTAATCATGTGATAACAATTGAATCACATGATAAAATGGTGATCAATATATTGCTACGAGATCACATAACTCAAATTTTACAATATTAGAAAATACTGTGATTACAGAATAATTCAAACACGGGTATTAGATTAAATTTATTCGGTAATGTCTCTATGAAAATAAAATAAATCTATATTCTTTTTGATAAAAGCGAAAAAATGAATATTTTAAGGAATGCACTGTATATATATTTGAAACAGTGATCTTTGTAAATATTTAAAAATCTATATATTTTATTATAATAGAATTTATTTTTCTACAATTTGAAAATAAATATTAAAGACAAATTAATTGTTCTTATTTAAAGTATCACCTATTATTAAAACTTATCAAATAGGTTTAAAAGTGATGAGCTAAAAAATACCATGTAAAATTCATCCAAAAGATATGTATATACTGTATATATATATATATTAAAAAAAGATTTAAAACCTTTCAAGAAATACTAACGTTAAATATCCTCATCCATATATAAAGAACCGGATGTACCAATACTATAAGAATTATGATTAACATATAAAGGGGATTGTTTATAAATTTCTTCTTTGATTTCAGAATTCATTTCGCCTGTATTAAGACTATACGTATAAGTAGAATTATGTATTGGAACAGGTGGAATTAATAAACTATTTGATAGATTTGATGGATTTGATGGATTTGATGTATTTGATGTATTTGATGAATAATCATCTGTACTATTCTTAATAATACTTTCTAAAATTTCAACAACATCTTCAATTTTAGGACGCTCTTCGGGTTCTTGATTCCAACATTCTGTATAAAGCCTAAAATACGATTCAGGCGTTCCTTCTACCATTTTTTCTCGAATCCCTTGAGAAATTTTTAATACAACTTGAAAATCCTTTTCACCAGCAAATGGCTCCCTTTCGCTTGATAATTCCCATAAGATCATTCCAAAACTAAAGATGTCAGATTTTTTACTTCGTTTATATTTATCTTGTATATGACATTGAGGGTCAATATAAGCAGGTGTTCCTTTTACAGAAGAATTTGATGATGTTGAGGATTCTTCCTTTGATAAACCGAAATCTGCAATTAACATATTGCCTTTATGAACCAAAACATTTTTAGGATGCTAATATAAAGAATAAAAAATATTAATCAAATTTTTTTTTTTTAATATATAAAAATACAAATATTTAACTAATATGATTAATGAACTTACTAAATCTCTATGAAGTATGCCTTCCGCATGCAAGCATAATAATCCTTCGGCTATCTCAAGAGCAATACGGTATTTTTCAGGCCATGTTAACGGGTTTACAGATTTTCTTATATAATCTCGAAGATTTCCACCGTCAGCGTATTGTAATACCATCACATAATTAGATTTAGAATCTAATAACAAAAGTTTAAAGTTAAAAAAACAAGATGATGATTTATTATTGAAAAATAATCTCTGAAAATGACCTTTTGTTATTCCTAGAAATTGATTAATTCGATGATGATAGAATACATTTCTAAGTAGTCTGAGCTAAATAAATAAATTTAAACTAATTATTAAAAGAAATTAAAATTAAAGGATCATTAAATAAATAAAATAAAATAAAATAAAAAATTTACCTCTCTAACAAATTCACGAGTCGTTTCATCGGGTATCGCTTTTAAAGCTTTTAAAGCAACTGTCATTCTACGGCTTTTCCAATATGCTTTATATACATTACCATAACCTCCTTCACCAACCCTTACTATGTTTGAAAATTCGGCATGATTAAAAGATTTTATACTATTTGCTTCTATTTGCGCTTCAAGCCAATCTTTATCTTTCTTAACTTTATCATCTTTCTTAACTTTATCATCTTTATTATCTTTATTATCTTTATTATCTTTATTATCTTTATCCATACTCAACTTTATTTGAATAATTTGAATAATAAAAATTACTTTTGCAAAAAGTTTTTATATTTGATCGTCGTTACACAATATGTCTATTTGGCGCACATCGCACAA
Organism: Oehlia diaphana; assembly: GCA_003833135.1. Taxonomy (NCBI): domain Eukaryota; kingdom Fungi; phylum Glomeromycota; class Glomeromycetes; order Glomerales; family Glomeraceae; genus Oehlia; species Oehlia diaphana. The sequence continues at coordinate 25,855 of QZLH01000031.1, forward strand.
CGAGTGTGTAACATCAGTTATGCAGAAATAGATGAAAGAAGTCCATATACTGATTGATTCCTTTGATTTCTTAACTTGATTATAAGGTTCCGTCAAATTTCATATTAGTCCAAACTTGGATTCTTTAATGCTATAAATCGTTAAAAATTGTTTTTTAGGGATTAAAACGCTTATTTTAAAATAAAGAGATTATAAGGGGGAAGGGAAACAAAATTGTAGGCATTTATCGATCTGCATACTCACCTGAAATCTCGTGTTTAACTGTGCACTGATCGATTTTAAAAACTAGTTCGATCTACCATGAGTCGACTTAAAAATTAAACATCTCAAGCTTAATAAGGCAAGTCATGAGAAGACGTATTCGAGTTTTTTTAAACTACAAGGAAACCATTGTCCGGAGCAACACACAGTAACAATCACGTGTAGAATAATCACGTTACTTAGCGCTTCCGCCGCTCCGGAGTCCGGAATAATAAATAATAGACTTTAGACAAGTGTTTCCATATTTAAAGTAGGAAATTGTAGAGAAATTAATATGTATTTAATAATAACTAAACATTATATTCAATTAGAATATGGTTGATAGAATTATGAAAGAATTCCCTAAATCAGTTATATGGATAACAGGACATTTACTTGGCGGAGCACTTTCTTCATTAATAGGACTAACGTATAATATACCCGCAGTAGACTGCCAGCACGTAGATTAGGTAAGATCAGATAATATGGTCATGGTTATATTCAACTGAAATGACTTCACAGTAATTGTAAAAACTTATTTAGTATATTATCAAAAGGGATACATAGTAAGTGTTTTAATCATATGAAACTAGTTAAACAATTTATTTCATTTATCGGCACGTAATTATATTTTAACCAATAAATCACTTTTTTTTTGTATTTTGAAGCTTTTTTAAATTTAGTAAGCACTTTGAAAAAGTTACAGAAATTGATGGACTCACCTAGTCAAAAGTGTAATATTGTGGAAAAGACATTATTGATTTAATTGATCGATTAAATCATTTGATGAAATTTAAGAAGATTTAAAATTAATAATAAAATGCTTAAATTTTTATTGCAAATATGTATTACGTAATAAAGGTTAGTAAAGTGCTTAATGTTTTAAAACATGTTTTTTTGGCATCCCTAATAATAATGTTTGGAATTCTTTATTAAAAGGATATTATTATAAATAATTATTTAAACCATTGTTTCAAGTGATACCTAATACTTGCCGTCGGAATTAATTTCGGAATATGAAGTTTATACCGTAGATAATTTGTAATCCGTAAATCTATAATGCTGATCTTGATGATAAACCCATAAATTCGTAATTGGAAATTCCGCCCCCGAATAAAAAAAAATTGGATCATTAGAAGTTAGAACGTTTGCTTAACGTAAAATTAATTTATGATATTTGCCAATGTTGCACCAATAACAAGCAATAATACGAAATTTCATAACATTTCATAATGACAAATGTCATTAATTTGTCATTTTGTCAATTACTTAACCTGCCAAAATTAAAAGTAAAATTCCTATAGTCGACAGCATTAAGATCACATGATTCAAATAATTGCTCACAATAATGTCATGTGACAATTGTGACATACATGATTTTCATTATTTAGTTACTTATTATTCTCTCTTTTTACATTATTTTCTTTTTGTAAATTGCCTTAATCCCGTAGAATATAACTTGCATAGATTATAACAAAAAATATTTTCATTCTAATTATTTTTTACATTTATTATTTAATGTCATATCGTCCTACTCTTCCTATATTACATATATTGGGGGAATGAAACCTAAATAATTATTCAACCTTCGCTTTTAATTTCTGGTATCTCCATTGCATTTATTTATTTCTTCAATATTGGCCCCTGATATTACAATTTACTCAAAGCTAAATATGTATGTTATCATTTTTTTTTCTCCTTTTTTCCTTATCATTTTCTTCCTTATTCAAAACGGACATATATTTATAAGTTGATCTACCGGTAATGTTTCGGCATGTGAACTGAACTTTTCGTAGTAATAATTTTGATCTTTTGTTAATCGCGAAAAAAAAATGTTTCTCGGTAAACTTATACTAATTAGGTAATCATTCCTAATTTGTAAATTCATAATATTACCGCATGATTATTGAGATTCCTTTTTAATAAAAAGTTTTTTTTAGTAACAGATTCGAAAATCATATTAAAAGTAATCTGAAACTTGTATATACTATTGACTATCTTTTGTCGATCATTTTTTCATTTAAAATGATATATTTCCCGTCATAAAAAATAGGTTCGTCAAATTTTTTCAAAAAAAAAAAATAAAAAATAAAAACGAATTCTCTTCTTTAATAACCAAAGATTATATCTTTCGGTTTATTCGTTAATTTTTTTTTTTTTAAGTAGCTATTTGAAAAAATCTATTATTATAATGCTTATTATTTATTAACGAAATCTTTAATAAATTTATTCACATATAAACTTTTAATATTTTAAAAAATAATATAATTAATAAAAGATGTCAAATATACAATCCCCAGTACTTACGTCAGATACAAAGGATCAAACGGAAAAAGTTAATAGTTTTAATCTGTCAATGCTAATTGGCTTATTGATTATCACGATAGCTGTATTAATTATCGTGAGTATAATTATGAATATTTGGATGAAAAAAAAGCAATCAAGAATTGTGGTAAGTAAAAAAAAATAATTTAGATTTTGTCATCTTAATTCTTTTTTCTAACTTTTTTTAATCATTTTAGCCATATGTTCATGAGAAACATTTACCTACCGTTACAAGTAAAGACAGTAAAACTGATAAACTTTTGTCATTACACCTTTTAACTCCACCAAAACTTGTATTTAATAAAGAAACAACATTACCAGTTTATCGTAAAACTGATACATGGGATCGATATCTTAAAATGATTCAATCCCCTGCTAAATTAAATGATATTGTACGTACAATGAAAATTGAACATTCTCCTTTAAGTAATGTTGTCAATAACTTCCCAGAAAATACAGAAAATATTAATACAAATGATAATGGAAAAATTTCTTATGATAATAATAAAAATTGTTATGATCATATTCTTCAACGAGAGCCATTGCATTTACAACAAAAAACATATAATCTTAATGATTACTATTATATTTAATTTTGGAGGTTAACCTCTTTTTCTTTATTCTTGATCTATTTATAATTTTGGATCAAATTCAATAATTACTAATTTGTGAAATAATTTAATAATTTAATCTATTTGTAATTTTTTTTTAGACAAAATATCTATAATTTAAAATAATTTTCCATATTTTTTCAAATCAAAAGACAATCGGATAATTTCTGATTGGATAAGTTATTTTTATCTTTATTTGAAAGAATGATGAAAACCAAAATTAAATCTTTTAATAATAAAGTGAGATTTAGTTTAATAAAAAAAACTTACTATTTTTAATATAATACATAAATAAATTTCAAAAAAAATAAAAAAATAGTAAAAGAATAAATTTATAATTCTAATATGTAATATTTTGCATTTAAAAAATTTTTTAAATTTTGATGTCATATGTCTGAAATGAGATCTCCCTAGCAATTAAATCACGAGATGAGTTACTAAGGATGTATTGCCAATTTTTGAAATGATTTTTTTAAAAAAATTATAAACCTTTAGGTACAGTAAGTGAAATTGCTTCCGGACCGATTTGGACCGATCGGACCGAACCGATTAAACAGATTCAAATTTATTATTCTGACACGAAACATTTACTCGTAAATCAAATTAATATGCATAAAATGTGATCGCTCTTTTTGAAGCGTGAACTTTTTTGTCAATTTTTGAGATGACCCTTAAAATTTCTCAAATTCATTATTAAGCAGCCGAAAAACTATTTGCAGTACGATTATCGAGCAAATTCAAAACGCGTTTTACATATTTTTAAGATTTTATAATTGCTCACATTAATTAATCGTTTCGCAATTCACATTATCAAAGAAATTAAACCACCCTCCTTTTTGAGTCTTTTAATAATTAACTTTCATGTTACAAATTGATTAATATCAAAAATCTTTAAAAAGGAATGAATCTGAGTAAGAAACTCCATATAATTTCATTCATAAAAAAAACTCTACTTGCTAATTAAATAAAAATAAAAGTAATCATGGATCGAAATTTTATTTTTGTATTCATTTTATTGGCTACGTTTACCATTATCAATGCCATTCCGTTTTATAAAAGAGCGGCCTCCTTTGGTCCATGTCCTAACGTAGTAGATACATTCTCTGTAAAAATAGACCCTGATCCACTTAAGTCTCCACATCTCACAACTTTTACTATTACTGGAAAAGGGGTGACTGGTCTAATTATCGGCCCACTTGCCTCACTTGTTGTTACAATAGGTGCTACAGTTCAAGTACAAACTCCCAGTGTATTTCCTGTTTGTAATGCAACTAATTGTCCAATTTTTTCTGGAACCGAGTATACTTACATCAGGCACATTTCTACTAAACGCCATTATACCTCCATCATATCAAATTGTATTGACTATTGGAAATTTAAATAGTAGTTCACCACAAATGTTATTTTTAAATAATCAAATCCTCGCTTGTGCAATGGCTAATATTAAGAATTCTTAAATTTAATTTAGTTTATTTTATAAATTATTTTTGAAAAGTTCATCTTTTTTCCGAGACTGCTCATCAATGTAATAGGCTTTGGTGGTAAAGGAGGAGGAGTCAAGGAACGTGACTTATCCATCCATCCAATCCTGCTTGTTTATATGTAGTGTTGATGCATCTCTCGAATATAGTTTATTATCGGCGTAAATGCCAAATTTATTTGTAATATAATTATTATCACAAAAGTGAATATACAGTTAAACTTCGAGTACCGATATTCTTATACACCAATAAATGGTCAATTGTCTTTTCATAATTAATAAAAGAATTTTGTTATACCGATATTACATGTAATGATACTGACTACCGATAATCTAAGTTACACCAGCATGTGACTTAAACTGCTTTTTAAATACGTAACCTTTATGTCATTTTACAAAATTTCGATGCTTTTTTTGGTTAATTATGTGACACAAACTTTTCCAGTCATAGAAGGTGAGTGACATAGCCATATATTTATAGATAAAATTAATGATTGCCTCTCGTTTTTATTTTGATATTAATGTAAAAAAATTTTTTAAAAATGAATAATGAACCAGAAAAAGCTCCGGAAAAACTTCCGGAATTAATTTGTGACTCTCCGGATTATCCTAAATTAACAATACGATGGTAATGAATGATATCATTATGACTTCATCAAGTTCATCCTTGATCTAATTCTTTAAATTCTAAAGAAAGTTTTTATACCGTAGGTTTCACGCGGTTGATATTCCAATATTTGATCCAAATAAGCCGAATGAACAATGTGATGATAAAGATCCAGTTGAATGGATACCATTTTCTAAACGCGATTCTAAAGCACTAGAAAAAGCATTTAAATCTGGTCAAACCGACAAGGAAGTGCTAGTGAATGAAGATTTTTTGTTTGCAGTTGATATCGAAAGTCGAGAAATTAGTCCAGTATGTAACAAATTAAATAATATCAAAAAAAAACTCGTTAAATTTCGTTAAATTAAATTAAACTTTTATAATAGCTTTACTGGTCTGGTCCTGTCTATCCGGTAGCACGTGCAACGTGGTTTTATCAGAATGAATCAAGTAAAATTATTCCCTGTGATGAAAGTTTAGCTATACAAATAGAACAAGGATATATGTGAGTAATATAAATTTATTTTCTTTTTTCCCAACTAATAAATGCAAATTATGTTTACTATAGAGAAAATAAAGCATGGGAACCACCTGTAGAAATTATAGGACCCGATGGAAATATTAAAATTATACCAAGTCCTGAAAAAAGATGGAATTTAACCGGAAGATTAGAATCCCGACATGTTATTTATTCTACGCCAACGACTGCATGGTTAATAACGTAAGTTTTTGAATCATAAAATTTAATTATAAATTTGGTTTTCGATAAAAAAAAAAAAAATTTGTTTTTATAGAGATGGTATGGCAGGAAAGTTATCAAGGTCGATTTTTTCAACATTTACCAATGGGAAAAATTTAGGAGGATTAAGATTAATTAGAGGATATGAAGAATTAGTGAACCTTATTTCAAATGTTGATACAAGTAAAGACAAACGTAGAGAAGAATATTATTCTTCCCTTGATAGAGATCAAACACCTGAAGCAAGAAAAAGAGCATTGGAAAGAAGACGACAATTACAAGAAACTGAAGATTATGATAATGAAGAAAGCGATGGGATTAGAGAAATTGATCATTTAATTCTAGTTATTCACGGGTAAGTACTGGATAGTTTTATGTTTTATTTTACTTTTTTATGGTGTCAATATGGTGTATTTATTTAGTGTTGGACAGAAATTGACCGAACGAGCTGGATATACGAATTTCGTTCATGGTATTTCGACTTATTAAATAATCAATTTTTTTTATATGAAGCATTTATTGATTTATAATACCAAAAAAAATTTTAAACATGAAGATGTGAATATCCTTAGAAAAACCTTAAAGAACGTATATTCTAATAATCCACCACCAGAATGTAAAAGCAGACTTCCACCAAACTTTGATAAGAAAAAAGGTTCTCAATATGGCAACGGAGTCCAGGTACTTCCTGTTCATTGGAGACAAGAAATCAAGGTAATTTAATATTTTTATCTTATAAAATTAAAATTCCATTTAGTAATAAAGTACTTTTTTTCTATAAAAAAAAGTTTGGAATAGCGTCGGAAGATGAAGATATACAAGATTTGGAAGGAGAGTGTACACTTGACGATATTACATTAGATGGAGTTCCAGGTTTAAGAGTTTTGATTTCTGACGTGTTAATGGATGGTAGAAATTAATTCTTATTGTGGACTTGATATCGCTATAATATTGGTGTTTTTTAACTTTTTTTTTTTAAAAAAAAATTTCTTTGTGTAGTTTTATTATATATGACACCAAAATATAGACAATTAATTGTACGAACGGTAACGGAAGAAATAAATAGAGTATATCGTTTGTTTATAGAACATAATCCAAATTTTGAAAAAATAGGGGGAAAAGTATCTATGTACGGACATTCTCTTGGATCGATAATAGCATTTGATGTTTTGTGCCATCAACCACCATTATTTAATTTATCAAATGCTGTATTTGGAATATTTGATGATAAATTTCAAGAGGAGAATAGTAATGATGGAGGAGAGCAAATTTATGAAGATATTATTAAGTTGGATTTTCCTGTTTGGAATTTTTTCGCTGCGGGATCACCTATTGGTTTGTTTTTGATGCTTAAAGGACTTAAGATTGGTTCTAGAAAATATTTGATTGATGCAGAGAAAACTAATAATAAAAAATCCAAAATTACGACATCGATTCCTTATTGTTATCCCGCTGTTAAAAATTTATATAATCTATTTCATAGAGCAGATCCAATTGCATATAGAATAGGTATGTTCAATTAAATTTGTTTTCTTAATATCTCTTATTATTATGACACTAATTTTCTTTCTTTTAAAATTAAAAAGAACCTCTTGTATCTCGTAGATATACAACATCCTTAAAGCCGGCATCAATTCCGTATCATAAAGGTGGTCTTAAAGGAGTTACAATAGGGATTACAAGTATGATTTCATCAGTTTTTTCTAAACGAAAAAAATCAACAACATCAAGTAGTTCATCATCTGCCACAAATTCAAGATCCGGATCAATGGATGTTTCAAGAAAATCAATAGATGAAAGTCAAATAACTACAATTAATACACAAACAAATTCTAGTAGAAATATAATTATTAATTCTCCAATTAATAAATCATCATCATCATTTGAAGATTTAAACGGAGCTGATAAAATTAAAAGTTTAAATTCTACAGGTAGAATTGATTATTGTTTACAAGAAGGTATATTAGATGTTAGTTATATCACTGCTATTTTTGTACATCTTAATTATTGGAGTGATAGTGATATTTCTTATTTCATCTTAAAAGAAATTTATGGGAACATTTATGATGAAGAAAATGATTAAATTTATTTACTATGCTAACATATAGTATATACTGTATGGTTGTATATAATTGCATTAGCAAATGGAATTTAAGGATAATTGGGATTGAAAAATTTGTTATATATCATGTCTTTCCCATTTTTCTCTTTTTATTTTTTTGTATTATTTAATAATATGATCTTATTTTTATCTATTAAAAAACAGTCAACTATATAATATATAATCTAATTATTTCTAACAATAAATTATGGAAAAAAAAATATTTAAAAATATATATTTAAATTTAATATATGAACTAATCTATCTAATAATAGTTTAATTCTAGTTTTTTTTTTAATTTAAATTTATTTAATTTTCTTAAAATAATAATTAATTATTAAATTTATTAATTATTAAACTAATTTTTTTTTTTATAATTAATATATATAAAAATAAATAAAACAATAACTATTATTACAAATTATACAATTTTTATAAAATAATAATAATATAATAAAAGTTAATTTTTGTAAAACCTTTCAGTTAATATTTATAAAAAAAGAATTTTCCACCTTTTTTTTACTATAATAATAAAAAAAATTTAGTAGTAAAAATATTTTAAAATAATAATATTTATTATAATAAATCTTATAAACTAATTCATTATAGTGAGAAAATTAATTTATTTATTAAATATAATAAATAAAAATAAATTTCCATTAAAAATCTTATAATTATAATATATATTTTATCTTTTATAATTATATCAGTTAAATATTTAAAATATTTTATTATCAGTTATTAAAATCTATTTTAAACAATTGAAATCTATAGTTACTATTATACTTATCCTTAAAAATCTTATCAGTTATATTAAATAGTATATTTATAGTTACAATTACAGTTAACCCTTATTATAACAAACTTTAGATTCCAAACCTCAACTTCACTATAAGGCTATGATAAAGATTTTAAGAGATTTGATTGGTTAATTCATTATAACAAAGGGAAATTTATTATAGTTGTAAAAAATTTACTATATCAAGAGTTCAATATATTATGATTTATCTGTATATAAAAAAAAATATTTTTTTTTTAATTGCAATATATTTGGTAATTTATTAAAATTAAATAAAATTAAAAATAATTTATAGAAATTTAATAATCATCTTAATCCAATATTATTAATTACTAAACTATTCATTATATTATGAATAAATATTTCATATGTATATTATCAAGTAATAATTATTGTTCAAAAAGTTTATATATTTAATTATGAAAATTTGTATTTTATACATTATGCTTATAATGCATCCATATGCAATTTTTTTAAAAATTATTAAATTTATTTTTAATAGATGTATAATCAGCGTCCATGCATAATTTTTTAATGTGCAGTCAATAAGGTTATTTGCCAAAACCTAGGGGTCTAGACAAGATGGCATTTTGCCGAAAAGTAAAATTCAGCCAAAATTATATTAAAGTTATATTAAAAAATTGTCAAAATTCTGGAAAAAGGCAAAACTGCTGAAACTTATTATAAATATTGAAACTGCTGAAACTCTGCCAAAATTATAATAAATTTATAGTAAAATTTTAGCGAAACTAATCGTCCTTAGCAGTTAAAATTTTTATATACCCATTTAGACTATTTTGATCAACAATAAACTATATTATTTCTCACACTTTTTTTCTCTTTCATTTACTTTTTTCTTATCTTCTTTTCTTCTCATTAAATATTACTATCCTTTACTCTTTTCTTTTCTATAAATACAATTAATATAAATGATTCAGAATTTTTTTTAAGTAATGATGTTAAAGTTGCCATCTGAAATTAAAGAATTTCACTATTTACCAAAACTGAAATGGTGAAATTAATTTAAAAAAATAGTTAATTCTAAAATGCTAAAACTATTCAAAATTCTGATTGGCTATTATAAGATCATGTGACTAAAATTAAATTTTTACCAGTATTATAACTGTATTTTAATTTCATAATTCTGGCTCTATAACAATCTTTCTGATATATGTAACTTTGATTTAAGCCTATGTTTGTTTTATGTAATATATATACTATGTAAAGAATTTATGCATTTTTATGTACTAATATTATACAAAGTGAGCATAGATTTAAAACAAAGTTACATGTATCAGAAAGATCACTACAGAGCCATATATGGACTGATCATACATATTTCATTAAGTACATTTGTGATATAACCTGATCTGTACTATTAAAATACGAGATAACTCAAATTTAGATTTAATCATCATTTTAATTAATGAGAAAATTTTTTTATTATTAAAATCGCAAATTTTAGATTAGTTGTAGATTAGTTTGAAAAGGTTAATTATGAAATCAAGAAATATTGAAAATTTGGAAGAAGTTGTTTTTGTAATATTTATTGCTTTTTTATTTTTACTTTCAAGTTTAAAGATTTTTAATAAAAAAAAATAAAAATTATATAAAAGACCTTTTTATAATACTTTAATCAGTCTTGGATATTATTCACAAAATGTCAAGTATACATAAAAAGTTGTCAAAGCGTTATTCAATATCAAATTCCTAATGGAGTAATGGATACTATTAATGAATTTTTTGAGACGTAAATCAGCATAGATCTGCAAATAATATTTACTACTATTTCTATACAGATTTATGACTTCACTAGAAAAATTTGAAAAAAAAAATTTTATTATGATTTTTGGTAAAATTTCAGAAAATAAAAATTCAAGAATAAAATTCTGCAAAAATCTTCAAAAATTAAACATATGAAAAAATTCAAGATTAAATTCTATGAAAAATTTAAGAACAAATTCTGCAAAAAAATTTAAGAATAAAGTTTTGCAAAAATTTTCAAAAAAAAATAAATTATTTACTGATCACCACAGTCATTATTATATATTATATTTTTTTAATATACAGTGGACGTCAAAACAAATGCACCAAAATTTACAAATTACTAAATCACATGGTATTTAATCATTTATTTATATATCAACGTTATATTTACTAATTATTTAACATATCATATGATCTTCATATTACATCAATTTTAATAATAATTATTAAACCAGATTTTTTATAATCACATGGTTTTTGTTAAAATATTGGTGCATTTAATTTGCCGCTTTATTATATATTACGAATTTATTAAAAAAAA
>QZLH01000031.1:37522-83090 GCA_003833135.1 Oehlia diaphana
TGGTATTTAATCATTTATTTATATATCAACGTTATATTTACTAATTATTTAACATATCATATGATCTTCATATTACATCAATTTTAATAATAATTATTAAACCAGATTTTTTATAATCACATGGTTTTTGTTAAAATATTGGTGCATTTAATTTGCCGCTTTATTATATATTACGAATTTATTAAAAAAAAAAATAAAAATATTTAAATTTTTTTAACTAAAAATATATTCAAATATTTTTTACCATTGGATATATCCCCCCTTTGCTTTAATTACATCATTAATTTGCTCTGGCATTGTTTCTATTAATTTAGAACATGCCTCCAAAGCTGTTTCATTCTATACCTCAGAAACTTGCTCCCATAACATGTCTTTTCCTCTAATTTCAATTTCTGAAGCTCTGAGATGACGATCAATATCGTTCCAAAGATGTTCTATAGGATTAAGGTTAGGAGACTGAGGCAGCCATGACAAAACTTCTATTTCATTATCTTCAAACCACTGCTTAGTATGGGCTGCTGTGTGCTTTGGATTATTATCTTGTTGAAATATAACATTATTAGTATCTAAATCATAGTAGTGAAGGATGCTCATAAGGTCCTCTTCCAATATCTTGCAATATAATTCTGCGTTCAGGCCACCCTCTATTCTTACCAAATATCCTACACCCAAAGAAGTAAAACACCTTCATACAAAAATATTACCTTCTCCAAATTTAATAATAGGCTTCACATGAGCATCTTGAAGTGGGTTTTTTGGATGTTTCCAGCAATATTAATGGCCATTAGAGCCAAATATTTGAAATTTTAACTCATCAGATCACACCACCCTATTCCAATCATTTACTGTCCAATTTTTGTATCTTTTCGCAAAATTTAGACATTTTTCACAGTGTTTTTTGAATAGTAACGGCTTCTTACACTTTACTTGAGCTGCTAAACCATTTCTTTTTAATGCTCTACGTACTGTACTTAAGCTCACCTCAATATTTTCATTGACCTTTAAAGATTTTTGAATTTGAACGGCATTGGAACATTCTCTTGTCATTATACTTCTTACAATATTGCGTTCATCCCGTTCATTCAGCTTACGTGGATGGCTTGAACTGGGTTTATTTTGAACGTTATCTGTCTCCTCATACTTCTTTTTTAATCTTACAATGGTTGTGTGACTTTTACAACCAACTTTAGCAGCAATTTCTCTTGTTGTATATCCTTTTTCAAGCATCATAATAGCTTGAGCTCTCTTTTCAGTAGATAACTGTGTCTTAAAAGTAAATAATAAAAAAAATCATTTTTTTTAAAAAAACCATATGTGAAGGAAATAATTTTGTAAAATTACTAATATAAAATATAAAAAAAAATTTTTTATGCTTTATTTTTTACATTTTTTACAAAACGTCAAAATAAACGCACCATAGTTAAGAGAAAAAAAATTACATAATGGTAAATTGTGTAGTACAAAAAAGAGGTAATATTTATAATCTTAAAGATCGACATCTATATTACTTATTTAGAAAATATTAAATCAATTAGATTTATTTTGATTGACAAACACGTGATTTAGTAATTTGTAAATTTTGGTGTGTTTGTTTTGACGCCCACTGTATATTTTTATTTACAAATAAATTTGTCAAATAATAAAGCTGCAAAATTTCAAATATAACTAAATAAATTTATAAATTGAAGAATTTTAAATATAACTAAATAAATCTAAATTAATAAAATATAACAGAAAGAAAAATTAAGAAAAAAATCTGGCATATGCTAACTTATTATCATCTTTCAAATAACTCATCTGTGTCAGAAGTTACATCCAAATTATTTTGCTTTTGCTCAGCCAATTCTTCTATTATCTAAGATGTTACCTTAATCTTATTATTAAACAATTTCTAATAATTAATTATATATTAATTTTTAAAAATTTTTAACTTCAAAATACTATAGCAAAAATCATTAATTATTTACCACAAAAAAATCTATCTGGTATTTAATGGACTTGTCATTGTATTTAATACTTGAACTTTTGAAATTTAATATGATATCACAAATTGAAAGTACATAAGCGAAATGTAATAAAGTAATATCATTGTCTTTCTGTAATTTAAAGACAGAAGTAGTTATTTTCTGAAGGATTTTACGATTACTAAAGAGTTTATTGAATGTTTTTTGTATTTTCATATATTTTTCCATTTAGTGATCTTTAAGGAGAATGCATTGCTGTCTACTCATTTCAATTTTTATTTTTTAAAATTAAAAAATATAGTATTTCAAATATTTGCAGCAAAATTATTTCTTTTACTTTGACATTTACTTTTTATCTAAAAAATTTAAAAATTTAAAATTTTCAGATTTTTTTATTTTTTTTTCTTTTTAATAATTATTAATAATTTCACATACTTCTGGTAATAATTTATTCTAAACTCATCCATTTTTTCCAATCTCTTTAATATAATGTTTAGCATGTTTGGTAAGATACTTCTTTAAAGTAACGTGATATTCACTCATTATCTGAGGGAATATATATAACAGAACCTGATCTTTACCTATTTCTTTGTAAGTAACCTGTAAAAACAATTAGCTATTTTAAGTGTTTTAGTCAAATAAAGTTATTAAATATATTAAAGTAACTTATATTTCAAAATTTATCAGATAATTTATTGATAAATGATAATAGCAAGTTTTTATATGGTTTATAAATTCTTTTACTGTTGATCGCTAATATGTTGTAAAAGTTTATATATTGAATTTATTTTTCTGTCTAATAAATTCATTGAATAATTAAATTGTTTAATTATTAAGTAATATCTATTGTGAGATTTTTCATCATACTTGTTATAAATTTTATCATCTAAATTATCATTGACTTGCATAATTGCATAGATGTAGAAAATCAAGTAGAAGTGTGGGTTCTTATTGGACTTTTAGTTAAAAATCTTAGATTATCACAAATTTCTACAGAACAAATTTTTAATATGAAAGTTAAAGATCTTTCTTTAGTAGTGAAAGGTAAGAGTTTTTAGTATATAAAGAAAAATTATCTAATATAAGCATGTTCTGATTTGTATTAGTGTATAAAGTTTAAGTTTTAGTGTTATCTTTAGTAGGTTCTTTATTGGCTATTATAATGCAAAGTTAATTATAATATTAAATTTATATAATAAATTCTTTGATTATACCTGATAAAATTTGTTAAAATTTACTTTCATTAACTTTAGTTTGTTTTGTTTGTTTTTCTGAAATATCCTGTGAAAATTTACATTTTTTTATATTCTTTAATTTTTTTTGACATCATATTAACGAAGAAAAAATTAAGCTAAAAGATTTGTAAAAAAAATTGAAAAATCTGTATAGAGAAATAAAAAAAACTGTAAGTTCGTGAGAAAAATAAAAAAAATTGAAATTTACAAATGAAGCTTAAATAATTGTTAAATTATTACAGGATTAAATATTTGCCAAAATCTATTAAAAGCCAAGAATAGTTAAATTTAATTTATAAATCAGTAATTAGTAAATCACTATATTTTATTTAAAAATATTTAAAATATTTGCAAATTATCTAACAATTAAAAAATTATGTGATTTTTAACAAATTCGTTTTCTTGTCTTTTTGTGACATTAATTAATATTTTCTTAATTGTTAATAAATCTGCCAATCAAATTAATTATTAGTAAATCAGTAAATTATGAATTAATAAAGAAATAAATAAAACAAATTTTACATTACTGCAAATATGTTCTTGTAACTCATTTTCTTTACAATTAACTATTTTAATAATAAAAATGGTCAGATATCAATGCCAAATTTGCAGGAAATATTTTACAATTTACGGCAGTTTAATACAATATGCCAGTGCTAGTAAGCACCATAAATATTATTATATTTTGCTAAGGTAACTAAATTTAATTATTTAATATTTTTAATACTATTATAATTAAAACTAATAAAAATATTACTGTTACTAATTTCCCTCTTTACCTAGGTTTTTACTTCTTTAGGTTAGTTTTCCTAAAGTTTATATTTTTTCTTATTTTTTGATAAATTTTTTTTGTTTTTCTTTTTTGCCTTTTACTTTTTGAAGTTTTTCTGGGGTAGAGAGGTATTCCAAAATTGATCAATATCAGATGGTTTGGTGATTATTTCTTTTGAGAGAGTTAGGTATAATTTAAGGAGGATGCAGATCTTGATAGTGCTCTATATGAGCTGAGCTAGCTTATGAGCTGGCTCAAGCTTTTCAAGCCAAGTCAAGCCAAGCCATGATTAAATTGGTTTAGTGGCTCATGAGCCAGCTTGAAAGAGCTCAAGCCAGTTATTAGACTCAGCTCAAAAAGCTCAAACCTGTAACAGACTTAGCTTAAAAAGCTTGAGCTAGTTCATGAGCTAAATGAGCTATTATACAAAAAAAAGAAACTGCCAGAACTAATAATTCTGATATTTTTACATGTATAATCAAAAAAAAATACTAAAATTATCAGTTTTAGCATTTTTACATGTATAATCAAAAAAAAATGCTAAAATTATCAGTTTTAGCATTTTTACATGTACAATTAAAAAAAAAATGCCAAAACTAATGATTCTGGCATTTTTATATGTAAAATCGAAAAAAATGCCAAAACTATTAAAATGCCAAAACTAATAATTTTGGCATTTTATATGTAAAATCAAAAAAAAAATACCAGAACTAATTATTCTAGCGTTTTTACATGGCTCCTGAATATGAACAATTTTTACATAGTGAACTCCGTCTGAGTTCTGAGAAATTGTCAAAGTGTACAAAAAAATTTTGCCCAAATGTATGACATCAGCAAGAAATTTTTTATTTTGTATGACAAATGTTTAATATTCATATCAAAATTTAGCTAAAATGTACATTCAAGATAATTAAATAAAATTTTATATATATGTAATTAAATAATATTTTTTCTTATTTATTATAATATAAAAGATGCTGAACTAATAATAGTTTGGCATTTTTATATATAAAATCACAAAAAAAATACCAAACAATTATTATAGTTAAAAGTGTACACCTAAATTTTCTTTATTATAAAATAAATGTATGACAAAGCTTTTTTTTCACTGACTATAAGTGTATGACAAAAGTAGCTACACGTGATCGCCTAAAAAGGAAATTTGTATCACAGTATGATGAAACTTTTCAAAATTTTTTAAAAGTATACGACATGGTTTTTAATAGTGTATTCCAGGATCTTGTTTTTACATGTAAAATCAAAAAAAATGCTAAAACTATTAATTTTGGCATTTTTACATGTAAAATTAAAAAGAAAAATACCAGAACTAATTATTCTGGTGCTTTTATATGTAAATTCAAAAAAAAAAATGCTGAAACTATCAGTTTCAGCATTTTTACATGTAAAATTAAAAGAAAAAATGCCAAAACAAATAGTTTCAGCATTTTATATATAAAAATAAAAAGTATAAAATGTTTTGCAATATTTTTAAATAATTTAAAGTAAAAATGTTGCAAAAATGTTTGTTTAGTTAAAAATAACATTTCACAACATTTTTTTAATAATTTAATGTAAAAATATTACAAAACGTTATATTTTACATTAATTTAATTAAAAAAAATGATTTACAACATTTTTTTTAATAATTTAAAGTAAAAATATTGCAAAAATATTTTTATGATAAAGCTCGAGCTAACTTGAGTCCAATTTGGCTCAAGCCAGGATTTTCATAGTTCAGTTTGGCTCAAATCAAGCTAAGCCAAGATTTTTTATGGCTTGGCTTATTTCAGACTTGGCACAGATCTTTAAGCTGAGCCAAGTCAGACTGTAACTTGGCTCAAGCCAACTCATGTAGAGTACTAGATCTTGATGATTAGTTTTTGGTCATATGAGGTCAAGGTGGTACATGTTTAGACTAACATAGGTTTTTTACTGCAGTTTAGTTTAAATTGAAAGGATCATTTAAAATGAAGTGGATGTCCTTTTGGGAATTGCATAACACTAAAAGTTTTCCTTTAGTTTACTCTTAGGTAGTTTATTAACTCTACTAGTAATATAGTCACTTGAAGAATTTATTTTTATCGACTAGTATAGAGTATTTACCAACTAAGGGCTGGCAAATTTAGTCTGATAATCTGCAAAATACAGGCTTTATTTCACCTGGTCTTATTAACTGGTATATCAGAGGTAGTAGACTTTTTAGGTTTTTGTGCTATGAGGTGAATTTTTCCTTATACTTTACATAGTATCTTCTTCCTGTTAAATGTCCACTAGTTTGAGTAGATTATTTTTTGCAATATAGCTTATTAGTACCTTTTCAATTTTGAATTATATGTAATTTTTTACTTAAATTCACATCCATATTAGATATCTAACTGGAATCCATTAATAAAAATAAAAATAAAAATACTACAAAAATACTACAATTTTATTTCATTTTAAATTTTTGTATTCACTAACTATTACTGTTTAATAAAAATACTACAAAAATACATTTAATACATCAAAATATTTTATTATATTTTTGTTATTATTTTGTAATTATATTGTATCTAGGTCTATAAAAATAATTCAATTATTATTTTATTATTATAATATAATTAACTTTGATATTATTTTAATATTTTAATTTTAAAAATACCTCAAATATATTTTAATATATTTTAAAAATTTCACAAAATAATTGCACAATTGTTTTGAAAGCCATTATATCTAGGTCTATAAAAATATTCAAAAAATTGGCCATTTTTAGTAAAGTAAAATTATCATAATCTTAATATAAAAAATAATATATTAAAAATCAAAAACATCTTCAGTAAACTTACCACATCAGAAATTAATACCAAAATCACCAATGAACTTTCACACATCTCTCTGAAGTTAATTCTTCTTTTACTATGAAGCTTAGCAAAAATAATAATAAACTTACCACAAAATCAAAAAGATCAATTCATGTGATGCTGGATATATCTCTGAGGCGCAGAAAATTTTATTGATGTGACCACAAGATTTGATAATATTGAAGAAGACTGCCATAATAATTTTGGCAACATTTCATCTGAATTCACTTTGATTAAAACCTCTATTGAAGCTCTCTGAAATGAAATGATCTAATGTTATGCAATTGCCCAAAGGCTTCAGGTTGATTTTGATCAACTGAGTGTGGCCAACCATTTCTAGTAGCGAAAGTTCTTCTAGTCTATTATTTGATTCATCTCTCAAAGAAATAGGAACTGCTTAAAGCATATTTTTAATTCAGTAAAGGAAGTGGGGAATACTATGGATTATGCATTTGAAAATATTAGATGTGAAATTCATCAACTTACTGGGAAAAAGATTGGGAAGAAACTGTAAAAAATTTTTATTATGGCAAGGGGATCCAAAGTTTAGAATAGTAATGTCAATTATGAGATTGAATTTTTTAAACATGTGTGCATGTTTTATGTGTATATACATTCTCAAATATAAATTGTGTTCGCTTATCAAGCAAAGAAATAACTTGATGCTGTGACTCACATTAAATTGTTTAGAATCCCTCTTTGATAGCATCATATGTTTCTTTTTCTAACTCTCTTTTATTATTTAATAAATATGTATTAGGAAATAAGTTGTACAAAATATATGAATTTATTACATTTTATGATTTAAAATGAAAGTAATATATACATTGTAGCTTGCAATAATAAATTCATTTATTCTTCATCTAGTGTGACAATGCGGTATAGTCCTATGCGTCCAAATATTTATAGTTTTAAAAATTTTTTTAATCTTCTTTCTTCCTGGCGCAATTTCGGCGACTCACTACCCACGACCTCACTCAAGCCAAAATCAATAAAAAAGTAATGGCGACTCTTTGGTTCATATAGAATATTTTTCTCCGAGATATCATTGTGTAGAACAAACACCACAATTATGTATTGACTTTAGCTGATTGACTATTAACTTTTTTTCCTCTTTAGTGAGTCTTTCCGGATCAACGTGATGGTCGCCCTCAATTAATTGTAACGCTAACGCAAAAAGATATCCGTCATAAATGTAACCGTTGTAGAACAAACGTGGAATATCACGAACTAATATCAATATTGCAATAGACAAGTTAATATTATCCAAAAATATTATGAATGAAAAAAAATGTACCTTGGCATTCTTTCAAAATAGAATATATATGAGCTTCATGCTTTAGCGTTTTCATCTCCTCTTGCTTCTTATATGCATCACAAGTCTTCCATGCTATATCTTGATTATCATAATATCCAGAAAAAACTTTTCCAAATGATCCGCCACCTATGTACTTAACTACAGTAGTAATTCCCTTGGATGGACTCGCAATTGGTTTACTACTGCTTTTTGATGTTCTCTTCCTCTTCCATAAACCAGCATAATCATCACCACCATCATCAGAGCAATCAGAGTCATCATCATCATTAGATGAATAACTGTCAAGCACTACACGTCCCAATCTATTACCAACATTATCATTAATGGCAAGTTGGCTGATATAGTAAACGCATTCGCGTAAAATCGGATTAATATCAGTGGGTTGAACAACACGGGAAATATAAAGAGTGGTTGGATTTGTTTCTTCTCGCTTGAGAAAATATGTATCGCTATAATTTGATAAAATTCCATAATGGAGGCCATTACAGGCCATTTCATCAAATATCTGCGATAGGATACGTTTCTTGAATCTAAAATTTGGATCGAATATACGCTGGTCACTAAAATTTGGATCCATTATTCCACGCCGGTCGTTATATCGATAAATATCCCAGAAATTACGTAAATCAAGATTGTGGCACGTTTTCATTTCCACCGGCATCTTGGCCACTGTGGAATTATTAGTGCATAGAACATGATCAAATATTGCTCCTTGTGGTAATACTGCTTCGACAGGCAATAAAACATTTTCTCGTAAACGACTTTTTGCATTTCCTTCAATTCTGAGAGGTGCTACACTTGTGAATCCAATGGGGGAAATGACCTGACCTTCCGGAAGGGGAAATTGCGTACCAACAAGTCTAACAGCTCGAAAGAATCCGATCCAATCCCTCACGTTGTCTGGAAATCGTGGGTAAGCAGGTATTGTTGAAGTTGTATTAGGTGATCCATTGGCAAACTGGAACGACTTGACCTAGTAATTGACCTGCTGTTTGAGCCATTAATAGAAGACTATTAGAAGAACCAGAAGAAAACTATCGTAAAATAATCGTTATATATACAAATCATTAACTTTTTGATTCAAATTCCGAATCAGTTTTATTTGATAAAATCATTGCCGTCATACAATAGATCCTGTGCGACAGAAAAGTTTCACAACTAAGCCACCTTAATTTGCGCAGACGATTATCCATATGGTTGTAGACTTCGCTCATAGTTAGATTTTTCATGTAATTCCAGATGAATAAAATTATATTCGAAAAAATAATAACGAATTGCAAAAGCGTTTAAAGTTTAGAGTTTACTCAACAAGACCTAATTCTCGAAGATGTTCAGGAATAACTACATATGGGTCTTCGTAATACCAAACATATCTTAAAACAATCGAATTCTTCTCGCAAAGTTCTTTTTTGAGCTGATCACGCATCAACTGTTTCTCAAACACTTCCGGGTCTTTGTGAAAAAACTTCTAATACTCCTTGCACGGCATGACCAATGGTTCAGAATCCACTGTCCTTGACAATACAGCCATCAAATCGAAGTTATCAGGGTATCGCTGGCCATGCAAAGACAGAATCCACTGTCTTCGTGTGCTCCAAGGAAGGTAACGTTGATGAGTGACTGTTGATGTTCTATTTGCTGATTATCAGTTGATTATCATTTATTGGAAATCTGCACGTGTTCCTCATTACGTGCCAATAATTTTACGCGTTATTTTTTTTTCTTCGATACAAACTTTGTCTCGCAAATACGTAATTTATTTTTAAAGAAGTTTAATTTCCAGTTTTAAATATATATTTGGTATTATATATAAAAAAAATTCTTAATCACTAATAAAAAAACATTGTGCTTATTAAGATAGATTCTCCATTTTCTTCGTCACTCAAAACTAAAAAAAAAAAAGTGATAAAAATATTTTTATTTAATTTATAACAACAACAACAAAGACTCAACAAATAATGTCTAAGTCCGTCCTTGATTATGTTCAAAAGAACCTTCACGATATTAATTTCTTCACCTTTGCTAGAAATTTCAAAATTCAAATACCAAAAAACAGAAGAAAATTTGGCATGGAGTCATTACTTGAGCGCCTTGGGAATTTTGTCTAATGCTTCCGACAGTGAGATTAGAACTTATGCCAAAAGGAGGAAAGAAGAAGCCATGGTAAGTTGGGCATTCGCGTATATATCTTGTTATAATCCAATATTGAAATTTCAGTTTTTTTTTCGTAGTCATTGAAGTTGCGTAAGGGACAACTTGAGAATTTCTGGTTAAATGTTGAAATTGAGAACGCTCAGGCTTCTTTTAAAACGGGCATGCGCTGTATTCAGGTCTTAAAATTTTTTTGATTCATTTGTGATATTCCTTCTATTGACTGACACCTAGGGTTGGATTAGTCTGGTCCAGTTTGGTCTCAAAAAGACTGGTCTTTCAACTTGGACCGGACTGAATGGGAACTGGACTGATTTAAATTTAAGAAATTTATCCCTATGATTTTAAGCCTCTAAATTTCACAACATTTTTTTATTAAAACAGTTAAAGAACGTTGCAGAATGCTTTTTAACATGTAATTCAACAAATGAAAAAACGTTATGCAACATTTTTTATTAAAACAGTTAAAGAGCGTTGTGAAACATTGTTTAACATGCAATTTAACAATAAAAAACCTTTACAGAAACTTCAAGATTGTAGCGATAGCTTAATGCGCAGTAATTGCGTTATAAATACATAGTGACCACATTATGTAATTGTAAAGAATATGCAGTTACTGCGCATTAAGCCATTGCGAAGTTTCTGTAAAGGCATTTTGCAATATTTTTTTATTAAAACAGCTAAAAAATGTTGTGAAATGTTTTTTAACATGTAATTTAACAAATAAAAATGTTTCACAACATTTTTTATTATTTTAACAAAAAATGTTGCAAAAACATTTTTTATTAAGCAATTTAATAAAATAAACTAATTTTGCATGTTTTTTAATTATATTAACGAGTCATTTTTATTGGATATTAATCATATGAATCAGTTTCTGATCCAGATTGGTTTTCAGATCTTGAATTGAAGATCGTGAAGACTGATTTTAAGACTGATGCAGGACTGGTCTTTATTAGGATTAATCCAACCCTATTGATACCATTCCATTCCTATAGCTAAAGAACCAAGTTGTTGATGCCAAAAGGTATAATTGCCAATTTAGTAGTTCAACAATCACAAATGTCATAGAGGAAGACAACATATTACCTACAAAAAAGGCAATGATCCAAAATGCATATTCTTGTTAATAAAAGAATATATCCTGAAACTGAATATATATACTATCATAAACAAAAGAAGCTACTCCTTAATTATCACTTGTTATTTTATTCCATTGCACTATATTGACCTTATATTTCTGTAGAATTTGAATGATAAAATAGATAATTTCTTTTAAGGCAATCCTAAATAAAAATCAACCAAGAAACAGTAGAAGTCAAGCAATAAATGAAGTTTAAGTGAAGTGAGCAATAAGAAACACAAGGTATGGTATATTGAAACAAATTGTTTAGATAATATAATATTCTGGCTATTCATAGCATTCAAAAAGCTGAATAATTACTAATTAATAAGATTATTTTTAAATAGAGTCTGAAGCACAAGACCCCATTTCTATATTTGAGGAGTATGATGACTCAGATTCTACACTACCTGAGAAGAAAGAAGATTTAGATTACGTATCAAGGTATTATATAATAATTCTTTTTCTTCAATTTTTTTTCTTAAGCTTATAGTAATTTTACTTCTATTCATATTAAAAGTGATGATGAAGATTAAAATCCTCTACAAGGACCTATTTACAAATAAAGAATGAAGGAAAATATGCAGTGAAATCAGAAAATTATTAAAGGTTGATGAAACTTTTATTAATTCAATATTGCCATGATTTGATGTAAGTTGAAAATACAATCATTTTTTTTTAATTTGTCTAATTTATTTATGATATTACTGACATCAGGTCAAAATAACAGGCAAGATAAGAAACGTCTTAAAAATAATATTTTACCAAAACTTAAATGAGCCATATGATCAAGAGAAACACTATGATGCAGAATGGGTAGATATATAATGAGAAAATAATAAGTACATGCATATTTTTTATTTATGATATTGCAAGAGCTTTAATAATATATACATCTCAAAAAAAGCCTTACAGATAACAAAGATCCCAATAGAATGCTACATAGGTTATATTTTAAATCTTGACATGATATTAATATATAGTTGCAGGATTCTGCTTACTTATAATAAAGGTCACTGAAACTCTAAAGTAAAATTACTAAGAAAAAAATTTTGATGATCCTATTATAAATAGATAAATTATATTTAAAAAAAGAAATATTACACTGCATTATTATAATTTTTTTCCTTTTAAATTAATTAACCAATAATATTAAAAATTAAAGTAAGGTAAAATTACTAGTAAATTTAAAATTTTTTCTAAAGACCTTTATTAAAAGTAAACAAGATCCTATAATCGCTAATAATGATCATAGTCTTCAAATTTAATTAGAATAGAGACTGCCAGATAAATTCTTACTATGATTATTTCTGTATATTTTTGAATTTTTACTTACTTGTCTCATAGAAAGAAATCTTCAAATGAGGCAGTATCTGCAAGAAAAAATTAAAAAAGGGTACGTATACATCATAAAAATATAAAATGTAAGAAAATAGTATCTTATATAGATGGAATATTCAGAACGTATGTCAATGATATTAAATATGAAATGATTGAGATAGCTAAGAAATTTGATGAAACTAAATTATTGCCTGACAGATATAAACTGAGTAAAGCAATACACAATATATTAATATACTTTAGTAAAACTAAAAGTCGCTAGTATGCCTCACTTAGATAAATAAAATAAGAATTTTTGCATTATAATATTAATAAACTAAATTAATTTGAATTATAGGTCTTAAAATACAAGTTTTACATCTGAATAGTCCTAAAGGATAAGTGTCAATATTAAAATGAGAAAAGCTCTTTGAGATGCCAGTTGCAGTCAAAAAAATACAGGATCTTATCAGGATGTTGACAAATGTATAAATGCTAAAGGTAAATCCATTATCTTCATTTCTCATCATGAAGTATTCTATTTCATTAACTTACTTACCTTTATATACAGAAAATGATTGTAAATTGCGTAAACATAGTGAACTCACAAGTTTAAAATCTAACAGATTTTAAGCAAAAACTAATTGCTATAGACATAGGAACTCTATCATCCTTAATTATTTTGCTATAGTTTTATGATACAAAATAAAGATACTGTAATTAAGGCAGATAAAAAGGGCATCATTATCAAGAAGTTTGTTTGATGATATTATTTAGCAATTATTTTAATTTTCATTTTGAATCTAAAATAATATATTATATAACTTTATGCTTCTTGTTTTACAAAATTGATAATGCTTATATATTAGTATTAGTTTAACAGAGTTTAGATTTTATCAATTATATCTTTTTAATATGTATATTTTTCTGAGACAGCTCGTCCAGAAGTTATCAATAATAATGATTTGTATCATGTAAATTTCTTAATTGGCCAGATGTGATGTAACTCACATATAAATTTATCCTTTCTTGATCTATTGATCTGCCTATCTAATTTTTTGAATGAATATGAGAAAAAATGTATATAAACTTTTTTTGCGCAAAACTATATCTACAATGCTAATAAAAGTAATCAGAATTGCAAAAAATACAATAACTGAGAAACTAGTAATTGAAATTGCTTCAAATTTTACAAATTTGTTATTAAATAGATTAATATTAAAAGTATATATTTTTGGCTTTTTATCTTATTTTCTTGTCCCACAATTGATTTTTTTTTCAAAAAAAAATATTAAAAATTTAAAAGCAAGATAAAAATTTAATAATGATTTAATATTATTCTTAGCCATTAATAATCAACATGTATAATTTTTTTTTCTAATAAATTTTTCAATTTTACCTACTAATTTTATCTATTTACTTGCATTTTCTTGTTAAAGTAAAAATAAATTTACAGTTTTTAAGCTTCATAATGCTTCATTGATATGAATGATTTCCACTTTAGAACTATTATTTACTTCATCTGGATGATTAGTAGACCCACTTTAAACATATCTTCAAATTCTGAAATATTAAGAAATTTATATATTATATCTTCTTCAGAAATAGTTAGAAATTCTTTTACTTGTATCATATCAGAGTTTCAATTATTCTATTAAGTTCACTATCAATATTTGAATCATCATTTTTATCATTATCTTTAGATATAACATCTGAAAGGATTTTAATATGATTCAAACAATTTTAATAATATCAGTTATAACTTTATTTCAACCTTAAATAAGGTTTAGACAAGATAGCATTTTATCAAAAAGTGAAAAAACTGGCGAAACTCTAAAGAAAAGCAAAACTGAAAAAACTTATTATAAATACTAAAACTGCTGAAATTCTGCCAAAATTATATAAATCTATAGCAAAATTTTGATAAAATTAATCATAGGATTTTAAAGAGGTTTAAGCAGATAACCTTAACCTTGAATAATATATAATATATTGAATTGCTTGCAAAATATTTATTTTTAAATCCTGTATAAACTGGCCTACTTCAACTTGTTCTAATATCTATCTAAAATAAAATATATATATTAAATTAAGAATTCTGTAAAACTAATATAAAGGTTATAATAGACTTTTGGTTAAAAATACCACATTTTGCCAAAACTTAAAAAATTATTTTTTATAAATATCTTATTATCTAGTAGTTTAATTTTGATAAACTTTTTTTATTTTGTAAGCCTCATTTAGCTCTTACAATTTAAAAAAAAATTTATTGAAATTGGATTACTGGATATTGAAATATTTACAAAAAACAATTTTTTAAACCTTAAAAAATGGGTCAATTTGCCAAAAATATGACTTATGATAGTATATAAGAGAATTCTGGGGTCTTATTAAATTTGAATTATAGCAAAATAATAAAAGATTTGAAAAAAATTAACTTATTAGATGTGGTAATACCAATAATGCTTTTAAAAGATGTAATTATTTTAAAATTCATTGGTTAAAATTTTAAAGTTGTATTTGATGGCAAAAAATAAATTTCAACATTTTTAAAAATTAAATTATTTATTTTATAGCTTATATAATAATTATCAAGAAGTAATAAAACACATTGCTTATCATATTTTATGCTAACTTAATAATCAAATTTTTGAAGTCATTCTTAAAAAATGGTTGTTAACATTCAAGCTTTAGAATTATTCCAGTAGGATATTGAAAAATTGCCAATATTAATATTTTTAAAGCATTGAGGATTTGCTTATTTGCCAATTATTAAAAGAGACAGCTTATGTAATTCATCAGCATTTGTACATAAAGCAATTGATAGCTATTCCTTACTTTTTTTACACCAAAAAGCTGCTTTGTAACTAATGTTTGGTTTAGTTCTAACTTAAAGAATATGTATTATTAATTATTAATAATATAAAGAGATTACAAATATAATATATAAATATTAAATATTTATTGATAAAAAAGTCTTGTTTCATCTATATTGTAAATATAATCAGAAGGATATTTTGCATATATACTTTGTAATATAAAAGGTAAAACTTCAGCAATAGTATTTTTATTAGCAAAATTTGCCTTTTCATGAAGCTTTACTTGACAAATACTATTATGTTTCCTAAATTTTTAAAGTCATCTGTTAAAAAACTATAAATAAATAATAAAATAATGATTAAACAAACATTATAATAAATTATTAAATAATTATTAAAAAAAAATTTTTATCTTGTAATGTTTTTTGAGAAATTTCCAGTTCATTAGCTAGTAATAATTTAGCTTTTTTAATTAATATGTCATTACTTAAAATTGTTTTATGCTGATAATATAAAATAAATTTGTTCAAATTTTAAGATAACAATAGGTTTATGACATTTTGCTTCTAGATTTGTAACTTCTGTAATAAGTTGTTTCTCTTTACTTTGCAAGGTTTTTGTAATTGTAGATTCATTAACTCTTACCTTTCACTTTTATTCAATCCAGTTCATATACTGAGTTCTAGTTTTCTTGTTATCATAAGCATAAAGATAAAGCTTATATTTCTGAATATCTGATAAAAAAATGTTTATTTTAGGATAATGAGAATGCAAAATGTTAATCAAACTGCATATACTGCACATATTATACATTATTATATAAGTTCAGATTTTGGAAGGTTCGGAAGATTATATACATACATTTATGAAAAATAGGACAATATAATTGTACTAAAAAATCATTGCACATGTAAAGTACAAAGGGTGTGCAATTAATATTAAACCCCAAAGTTGGGACTGAACTAAAAGGTGCAATTATAAAGGGTGCAATTATAAAGAGTGCAATTATAAAGGGTGCAATTATAAAGGGTGCAATTATAAAAGGTATGCAATTATGGAGAATGCAATTATGGAGAGTTGACTGTGTATATATCAATAAATGCTATTTTGGTAAGCATTGTAAGAGAAAAAAAAGAAAAAAATTTGAAATATTTTAAAGATCAATTTTTTATATGTGAAAATTAATTTGTTACACAAGTAGTCCTACAGATTTACAGCTGTATTGGGCAGTGTATCACTTATTATATTACATTCACTTTAAAGAGGATCAGAAACATGTTAATTTATGTTGCACAAGCAAATATGTATTGTGGCTGGACAATATATTATTTTATTTATTCATTTTGCAAAAAAAAATGTTAAATGTTATTCCAATAAATTGTGTTATATCAAGAAAGTAATTGTCTATTTTTAAAACATTTCTCAGAATTAGTCAGTTAAACAATTGTGATTTTTGTCCCATCTCTTAATTTTAATGCTGGCTGATTAAGATAGTTTATGAATGATAGTAAATTATTTTGTTTTGTATATCAAGATAAGATAAATAATCCCTTTGGGAGCTGATAGTGATAAGAAGTTGGTGAAATCATTTCTTGCTTGGCAGGTAAAATACAAGCTGGCTCAAAATTTGGAGCACTTGGCATAGTATAGTTGTTTTAGCTAAAAGGTAAGCTTTATAGCCAGTTAAATGACCATCATAATCATATGATACTAATGCCAATTTATCCTTTTCTGAATGTGGAGTAGATTAGGATGAAAGCCGGCCTCTTCTTGTAATATATACTGTTTATACTGCCAGATCTGAAATTTCCTCCTATCAATAGCTTGGAGAATTTCTTTTCTTTTTACATGTTCGATTGGGTTAGTTTTGCTAACAATACATCTCTTCAAGTGGCCATCTTGATAGAAAAATTCGCCTATAAGCCTTTCAGGGATGAATACTAGGGAGTCACACACACTACAAAATATATAATTTGTTAGATTTCCGCTAGGATGGAATCCCTTTACCATCTTCATAAAACTTTGCATACATGCGAATATATCCATTCTTAGAAAAGTATTTTTCTAAATGGACCACAAATATGAGAGCACCACATTTCTGGTGTTTCATTATCATGTTTATATTGTAAAAGGTGTATCGCTTTTATTATCTCATTATATCTATCATCACGACAAAGCTAATAGTAGGCATTACTATCTAAATCCATCTTTATAGCGATAAAATAGTATTTTTAGTGATTTATATCGTTTATAGTGATCTATAGTGATTTACAGTATATCAAGTATATTATAATATAAAATATCAGATTCATTTTTATTCGATTTGTTCGGGGTGAAAAATTTTTTCCTGATGGTATGATTCGGCTAAATTAGATCTGATTCCCATTGACGGCTAAATTATGCACAGCGCCGTCGGCTAAAATTTGTATCACATATGATCTCCCTAGTTCCCTCGATAGTTCTAGGAGAGTTCCAGGAGCTGGAAGTTTCCATAAATCATGAGATGATCGTGAGGGCAGTTTAATTCCTCATATTTATTCGAAAAAAAGATAATCTACTATCAGATCAAGTGAGGTGGTATACTATTAAGGTAGGTCATCCCCGCAGTATCAACAAAATTGTCCACTAATTATGCGGTGTCAGACATGCATGTCTTCTAATATGCGGTGTTATCGATCAAAAATCTGGACATGCGTGTCACTAATCAAGTATCAATCAAAAAATATTATAACACATGGAAAAAATGAATGGCCGAACTGGCTATAAATATATTTTTTTAGATATTGCTGGACATGCATGTCCTGGCGCAGTAATCTATGGCGTAGTACACTATCCCCGAGCAATTACATATTTAATGTCATCCTTATTTATAGTTGATAGTGAAAAGTTTTTAATCCTTCCTATCATAGCCCTACCCACATTGAAGCTGTCTTTCAAGCCAGAGAAGCGTTACCAATGGTAACGGTTTTTGCCAAGAAAAATTCACATAAGTTAACTGACACAAAATGTATTCCTGATTTATTGATATAAAAAATCAATTACAGGATTCGGTAATACATGAACTTGTTTTACTACCTATATACTCTAATCCGTCCCCAACATCGGTATTCTGGATAAAATGGTTGTCAGTTATGCATAGAACATGTAGAGTCAGAAGTAAATTAACAATGTTAAAACTCACCGAAAAGTCTATGTTCTCCGCCTAATAAGGTCCTCGAAATTTCTGATATTAACTTTGCGAGCTCTGAGTCGCTTCCTTGCAAATGCACAACCACAACCGAAAATATATTTCATTCATACCTTAATTTCTTGCAAGCTGCGATAGGTCGGTTGGTTCATGCTCGGAGAAAATAGTACGACGGCTTGGAGAAAAAAAGCCCCCACTGATTAGTCAAATACGGTCAATCGTACGACCACTTGTACGTACGACATGAAAATCACGTAACTTTTTTTAATAAATACCCCGAATGTCTTGAGTCATTTGATTAATTTAAATAATTTACAATCTGAGTATTAAGCTGTCACTACAAGAGATGTATTCAGAATGATACACCTGACCTAGTAATTTAATTAGTGATGTATCATGTATATCATGTATCAATAAGCCGATTTTGATCAAATTAAAGGATCAACTTTTTTGATTTCAAAACAAGGAACAAATTCTCTTCTTTTTATCTTTTTTTATCTCCCAAGAAACTCTCTCAAACTTCTTTTATATTCGTTCTAATGTCTTCCTTCATTAATAATCAAATACGATGCAAAGAATATATACTTATATTACGTTTATTTTTATGTTTTTGACGTTGCATCTTTTTTCTATTTTTATTCCTCGAAATCATTTACAAACTCTTCACCCATCCGCATCTCCTAAGCGTCTTTTTTGTCTATTTTTCTTTCCGGTGTGGTGGGCCTTTTGGTATCTATTCTTCTCCTTTTTGTATCAGGAGATGTCATATACGCTTGTTGTCGTAGCAAGTATAATGAGAATCTTTTAAACAAAACCGTGGAAAAGGCACTCGACCTAAAATTGATATCTCAGATGATGAGTTCGTTTCTCGACCTCAAGTTGTAGAACGGTTTAAAATAATTCTTCAACCACATAAAATCATTCGTATTATCATTTGATCTGTGGTGAACACGGGACAGGGAAAACTACATTAGCCAGGATCGCTTCAAGTGAGGTTGGGTGTGGCGTTATATATGTTGATATCCCCGCGGATTAGATGAGACTTTTGGAAAAGCAATTGATTTCGCATTTGAGAAAGTTTCTGTTACTGGACAATGGTTGCGTAAAATCAAATCGGATGGTAAGTTTCCATTATTACTTTATTGTTAATAATAACCATTTTGATTCCTATTTTCTTTTAAAGTAGATACACCTAAGCTTTCTGAATGTGCAAAAGCTTTGAAAACCTTCAGACACGCTAGCGAAGGTTACAAAGCCAAGCATGATAAGCCAATGGTTATTGTTTACGACAATGTTAGTCACTTGGTTCATAAAGATCCAGAAATCCTTGACATTCTCCAGGATGACGCGAAGCACAGGGCTGATGATCAAAAATATATCGCTGTATTTGTCTGCAGCGAAGGAGTGTACCTCAGAGAATGGAATGTAAGTACTAACATGATTTTTTTGTGTTCTTGAAAAAATAGTATTATTTACAAATCATAATTCTTATTTTAGCTCGCAGTGCCTGGTCACGTGCAAAAACGCCTGTAATGGAAATTGGCGACTTTAGCAAGGAAGTATCGATGGAATATTTGATTAAGAAGCGCAATATAAAGGAAGTAGATGCGAAAAAATTATTTGATTTAGTTGGGGTCGTATCATAGAGCTAAAGACTGTGGCGGATGACTTCTTGGCTGGACAAGAATTCAAAGGTAGTATCATCATTTTACAATTCAAATTTACACAATTTTGTTCTGGATCAATTGCTTAATAATTTCTTCTGCAGTCGTTAAACAACAAGTCTTAAACAAAGTTGAAAAAAAATTTCGACCTTCAGAACTCCTTCCTAATGATTTATATTACGAAGTGGGAAAAAGTATTATCGGTGATTTGTTGAATTCTAAAAAAAATCTAATGAGCTTAGCTTTTTAGATTTTAAAAAATATTTTGATAAGACTGAGAAATTAAATGAAGTGTTAGGAAGCAATATATTTTCATATCATCCCGAAAAAAACATTGAGACTTTCCAATCTCAATCAGTAAAATTTTATATTCATGAAAATGCGGACATATTCTCCGTATCTGGTTCACATATTAAAATTATAGAAGTTAACTAGAAATTTTCAAAATGACATATGTACAAATAATGTAATAATGCATAATGCAATAAAAATAAAATTCAAATTGAGTAATATTTTATTAATAATTTTTAGAAGCAAATGAAATATATGATGCTATCAAAGAGGGAGGGAGTACGCGGATTAATGCGAGTCAGGAGAAGAGTAATATGCCCGTTTTATTTTGGGACTTCTATAGAGGCGGGAAAATCGATTAACATTGTGATGACATGTTTCAAGAAGCTAGCCGAGCAACAAACTAACTTACTTTATTATTTACTTTGCGGAATATGCGAGTTCGTTTTGATTGTTAATTTAGATGATGTTAATAATAAATTTTATTTTTCGTTTGATTTTTGCTTTAGTTGCGCAATGCAGATAAAAGAGTTCACTAACCGGGACGTCACCTTTTTAAATGATTCGCAGGATCGATTTTGGAATACGTTTTTGAGGCAAATTACGTTAATATGATTACATCACGAAAACCTGATCAACGGCCTCTCCTTAATTTAATAATAGTATATAAAGATCGTCAGGGAGAGTTTTTATTAATAACTAAATTTCATTGAGTACATGCAGGAAAGTTCGAGAACAAATGCTATACTACGGTTATAAATAAGTTATAACTAATAACTGTAGATACTGCGATCTATACAAAATAAATTACAAGAATCAAGAGCTAATCTGTGATATATGACAACTAATACAATATCCTATGTTTCATTATGATCCTCAGAACGGAAAATACCATTAGCTTGTAATCCTGAGTCGCTTCATTGAAATGCATAGACACAACCGGAGTTCCCACCTTAATTGCACAATGTTTCGTATGAATTTTTTTTTCACCAACACTTTTTTCATATTGCGGTACGATGCAAGAATATCATACTGCGCATTTCAGGTGATCAGTCTCACATGACGGAGTTTCTATGCTACAAGCAAGACAATATTCTGTTCCATTTTTATACCATTCGCCATGTAATCCGTAATTCCCATGTTTTCCATCACAGATAGGGCATGGTGAGCTCCACGGCTGAGGTGATGCAATTATAATTATCAATCCCTCTAAAACTATTTCGGAATTTCAGGTATGTGAAATGCTTTCAGACTTGATAATTAATTCTGGATCGGGTTTGATGATAGGCTTGAAATCGGAGGCTTGAGGTTTTGCTGACATATTTATCACAACTTTTGGTAATTGCCATGGCTCATTTCCAGTTTCTTTCTTATATGTTTTATATAATTTGGAGCGAATTTTATCTGTCAAAACGCTTAGTAACCTACTTAATTTGTTATGCCCATCTAGATATTCGAAGGTTAGTATTTTATCAGTCTTGGACATATATTAATTTTATATGATTGCGAGTCAATTTAAATCCCTTTTTTCTCATATAGATCTATTCGTTCAAAAAAAAGATTAAAATTCCCAGATGGATTATCACCCCAAAGAGTTACCCAGACTATTGTAAAGCAACTATGCAACTATCTCAATTTCGCGCTGTTTACATTCAAATGATAGTCCAGAAAAAGAGGTTTGAAATTGCCTCTAGTCGTTACCTCATGAACCAGGGAAGTTTTCCCAGAACTAGGAGGATCTAGAACGACATGAAGCTCCGGATCACCACTACATGCTTTTTCAAACTTAGTAAGTTCTCGTTTACGACATATTAGCCCTCATAATATTCTAAGTATTATTATAGGTTCATAATTAGGAGATGCTGAAAAATATCTCTTAATAAGACAGGTTCTATCAATCAATATTGTATTTACATTAGCAAATCTTCTATAAAAGAATACTATGAAATTGGAAAGATTGAAAAAGGTCTTTTCACCAGTAACTTGTGTTATATAACGAGCGACACAACCAGTTCTAAGTGTATTTGAGATACAACTACCGCTGGTAGGCAAGCGTTTAGTTAAACCGAAAACGAGCATGGAATTTTGCGGAAAATTAGTTCCAAGACGATTGACAGAAACATCGCGATTAAGTAAATTTTCCGGTTGTGGCTACTTCAGATTTGTCATATCTCGTATAGTATGACTGACAATGAAATATCTTTTTGTAAAGCAAATATACATAGGCAAGAATTAATGATTTGTTTAGTTGCTCCCTAGGGGGCTTAAAACTTTTCAAACAACACTGGCACAATAAACTTCGAATATTTAAATCTAATTTTATTTGTAATATAATAATAATGCTAATATTCGATCATCCTAATCATCCTAATCATAATCATAATCATCATCATTATTTTCATCTCCACTAATAAAAGGAAAATAATGCAAAAATCTAATAAATATAAAAAAATAATTTAGCTGCCTTTTGATCAATGTATGTTAAAACAATTCATTATACGAACCCCCCATGCCCAGAATGTCTTGAAAAATAATCAAAGTCTATAGAAACAGCAGCTGCTAATATAACAGCACGTTCATCCAATGACAAATGTTTAGAACTGCTTTGTGCAGAATCCATTCTTATTACATATTGTCCTGTATCGGTAAAAATCTTGAATGATTCATTAATATAATGTAAAATAATGATAATAAATTTGCAATTTAGACGGGAAAAAAATCAATTACCTCTCTAGCAAAACCTGAAAAATTACGATTAACACTTCCGAGAACATCACCGCGTTCATCTTCAATGTTGAAGTCCCATGATAAGAAACCAGCATCAATCCTTGCGAACTGTTTTTGACTTGAGAATCAAATAATAAATTATTATTAATGACCACTTTTCCTTCTCAGGAAACCTCCTTAACAATACTAACTTCTCTATTGTTAAAAGTGACTTAAATATGCTATATTTACTTGATAAACAAATTATATCGTCTTCGCCATAGATGCCATTGTTGATGGACTTCTCCGATTAAGTATTCATCGTTAGTACTGATAAATATACGAGAATTGATCCACGCAAATGGTCTTCTAATCTTCAAAATCAATTGACCATCCAAGTCCATAATCATGGCATTAAACTTTCGGTGTGTTCTAAACAGTTGTCTCAAAATAGTAGAAGCAAAAGATTCCTCTTCAACAATATACCCTACGTGATTTCCGTTGGGATCAAGGATAGCATATTTATTTGCTTGTTCAAATCCCTTCGTTTTAATATTTACATTAGAAATTAATGGTTAATTTTAAAAACTTCAATGCTTCAAACAAATACATCAAAAATACCATAAAGACATTAAGCATTTCTAATTGTCGAGCTACTGCTAGAGCCGAGTTTTGTAAAATTGTCGCCGCTGGATGAGAATAATTTAGAACTCCAAAGGATTTTTGGATAATATCCGGTTGTATTTTATTATATTCAGAAGATGCATCCTTTTGTTCTCTTTTTCTAGACAACTTTTCAATATAATTGTTTGCATTAATTCTATTAATGCGGCTAACTCCCGGTCCTTAAAGTTCGGTAAACAAAAAGTTCTAAAATCGTGAATATAATTTGTCTTCGAGTTTATCAATGTACTTACCTTTTGAATTTTGTCGTCGTAAAGATGTAAAATATTGGTATAAACTTAAATCTTTATTACATTTGTAAAATGCAAAAGAAAAATTATTAACGAGAAATTTATTTACGATATTGAAAGAATTTGCAAAACTTTTCGAACGATATTGTCTGCTTGTCCACATAATTATGGTGGAAAATAAAATTTAGAAAGAATGAGATTATCTCCAAATACTTAACAGGAAAGGATTGGCATCGAAGGTAACCATTATGAATGCAGACATTATGAATCTAGCGGTAATCGATATAAAGTACATTAAAAAAATATATTTTCTATTTTACTATTTCATCAAGCTTTAATCAAATGTTTATCTCACTATCTAAAAAAAATATTAATGTCATCCATACATCCATAACAGACTAACTTATAATCGTTTAATAATTAATTAAATTAGACATTTTAACCTTATCAAAGTATTTACACAAAGTTTATTACTAACTGCTAAATAAAAATAATATTAAATAATTGTACAAAAATATAATTCTATATAAACATTAATTCAATCACAATTTTTCTCTACTTATTTTATTTCATATAAAATAATTTACCGTAAGATTTCAGTATAATTACTTGGGAACAAACCTCTATTTCTTCTCGTATCATCTAATATCTCTCCTTCCCACCAACCATCACTATGGGTATTTAAAACAGCTATAACATCGTTAGCAGTAAATGAAATTTCTTCGGGTATAGTTTTTTGATAATCATATAATGCTTTAACTACATTATTAATAAGTAAAAATTTTTAATGCATATTTAGGTGAAGTTGAAGTAACATTATTTGTAAGGTTATACATACCATAGAATTCAATTGGTTTACCATCTTCAGTACGCTGTCGATTGTCTATAGGAATAATAGATCTTTGTAAAATTGGTTGGTGACCATATTGTAATTGAATTCCTCTCGCCATTGATTGTTGTAAGCCAAATTGAGGTAATTGTCTGTGTAGGTGATGCTGCTGAGGTACTTGTTGTATTTGTTGGAACCCTTGAACATTTGCGCCACCACCTACAGGAGGTCTTTGATATTGAGCTTGAGCCATTATAGGACCAGTATAGAAATTTTGATCCTGAAAATTAAGTTGATGCTGAGGTTGTCCAGCAAGTTGACCTCCAACAAGTGGCTGCTGTTGTTGTTGAACACTAACAGATCCTTGTAAAGTAGTTCTTGGGTTACCTTGTTGTTGTTGATGATGAAAAGCACTAGTCAAAGTGGAATTTGAATTAAGAGTATTACTTCTATTCAGTTGTTGTTGCTGAACTTGTTGCTGAACTTGTGGGGAAATAATTTGTTGCTGCCTAACAACCTGCTGAGGTTGACCACGAAATGAAGACTGATTTATTGGTAAATTATAATTATTATGTTGATATACTTGTTGTCCTTGTGGAGAAATTTGACCTTGAGAAGATATTTGCTGTTGTACACCTTGAGGGATACCTTGCGAGTTCATTTGAAATCTAGCAGATTCAGGTGGTAGTCTACCGCCATTAATTACAAAACTCTCAGCTAAATCATCTTGTTTAACGCGACCAAGTACATCTAATTGTATACCTAAAGAATTATTACTACTATTAGTGGAAGTAGTACGTAAAGTATCTGATCTGTTTAAATTGCTGCTGTTATTATTGTTATTATTGTTATTTCCTTGAGTGGGAATTTGATCTTGTGAGATCATTTGTCCTTGTATTTGTTGTTGTTGATATCCACCTTGTTGAGGTACCTGTGTAAGTGTTGGCGAAGAAGAATTTGTATTAGACAATCTTCTAATATCACCAGGACCCTGTTGTTGCTGACTATTTCGATTGGACTGAGGTTGAGATGATGGTCTCATGTTCATATTTTGAGAAATTTGTTGTTGTTGTGAAGAAATAGGTCCATTGTTATTGGAATCTGAAGATTGTCGTCTTAAGTCTCCCGGTCCATTTATATTTATACCACTATTATTGGCGATTGTAGTGGGAGTTGGAGAATTATTGCCATTTAATTGGTATTGATTAAATTGTATTCGAGTTTGTGAATTATTGTGTTGATGGTGAGGTATATTACTTATCTGCTGTTTTTGCTGCTGTTGCTGTTGCTGCTGCTGCTGCTGTTGGATAATAGTTTGATCGCTTGGAAGTAGAGGCTGTGGTTTATCAGTAACAAAATTAACCGGTAAAGGCCTCCTGTTTAATCCGCCTCCATTAACATTTATCGGATTATTTCCTCCTCCTGAAATACTTCCGCCAGATTTTAATAGATTATCATTATTAACAATATTATTATTTCCATCAGTTAATTGCATATTCGCTAATGCTTGTGCTATTTCATCTTTTTCTGTTGATTTACCATCAGTTTCTACTTCAAATACATTGTCCCCAATTGATAACATTTGTTTTGCCCTGGGATCAACAGGATCTTCCTCGATTTGTTCAATTCCTTCTCCCTCACTTTTAATATTATAGTTATTATTTATTGTATTTAATGTTGTATTAGCATATAATTGCGCTCTTTCTATATTCATACTATTATAATCTTCTGAACCGTTTCTTGTGTGATAACCATTACCATTAGAATTAATATTTTGCGCTGAATGATACTCATGTAATGAATGTGGATCTAGTGCCGTTGTTGTATTTCCGTCTATATATGCTGGTACTCTATCAAATGATGCTACCTTATATCTTACTTCATCCTCTTTTGGTCCTGCGTAGAAATTAACATAAATTGGTGGTTCTGTCAAAATCAGAGCAGGAAAGTTAGTTAAAACAAAAATTGGTTTAAAATTTTTTTAAAAAAAACTTTTACTATTTTACCAGGCATTTCGGGTCCTGTTGCACTCTCTTTAATAAATATTTGTATGTCTTTCTCAACATTGCACTGTTCCAACGAAACTCTAATTCTCTCACAAGACTATTGTGAGAAAATGAAATAATAAATATTAATTCCTCAATTCAATAATTAACTGCGCTTAACACACCGACATTAACTTACTTCATCATCTGCTACACAAACCGTTGAAATGAGATTTGCATAAGTCCATAAAAAAGTTTTTAACGAATCGACTCTCTCTTCTTCTAAATCTTGAAATTTATCACACGCTGTTCTCCAATCATAATTCCATTTTTGTGTTATGTCTTGTGCATCCTTAACTAATTTCATATATTCTTGGTCCGCTGTTTTTGCTGACATTTGCGCCTTCTCTATCTTCAAATTTAACTATATTATATCCGATCACATTTTCACAAAACATGATTTTATTAAATACGCTTTATATATAGCATTACGAGAAAAAAAGTTAGGAACCCATCATACCTTTTCTAAATCTTTTCCCATTATTGAATTTTTACCAGCTAATAGTCCTTGTATTTTTATACATTCTGATTCATACCTTTCTTTGGCCTAATTAAGTGTTTTAAAAGGTTAATTTAATTTAAAAATATATCGGAAATATTCCAATTACCTTTTGAACTAATATTGCATGTTCTTTCTTATTCCTCAAGCTTTTCTCCGCAATAGCTTGTTGCTAATAATGATAAATAAATAAATAAATAAACATAATAAAAAATCATTAAATTTGTTTAATCTATTACCAATTTCCTGGTTTCTTTTTGTCTGGCTATAAAATGTGTTATTTCTTGTTCAAGTTCAGTTCTGATTTTTTGTGATAATGTTATATGTTCTTTTGCTGTTGACTCCAATTCTTGCCTACACACTTCCAATGCATCTCGTAATGTCCTTTAGTATATTATCTAATCAGTTAAATATTTTCAAAAAAAGTTTATTAACAAAGAGAAGATTCAATATAATACCCAGACTCATCTTTCCCAATTGGTATTTTGGAAATTCTCATTAATCTCTTTGCATACTCTTCTTCTATTAACGCTCTAGTCAAATAAGTTATATATTTAATCAATTAAGTTCAAAAATTTGCTTAAGAATAACTAAGCTCAATAAATATACCTTTCATGAAACATATTTCTAACATCCTCACAAGTTTGTTTAGCTTGCCTTAGTCTTGACGTGAGTACTTCATATCCTGCTTCTTCTTTTCCCTATTATTCAATACAACAAATTCAATAATTTTATAAGAGTAAATCGAAAAATAAACAGTTCTATTTAACTTACCCAAAAATTGTTCGAAAATATTTCATAATCCCTTTCTCCAGCTCCGTCAATTACACTTGAACTCATATTTGGTGCATTTTGTATTTCCATGTTTTGTTATATTAAATCCTTCGAAATTTATTTTTAAGCACGATACGAGCTTAAAGTACGTGTTAAAGAACACAACCCGTTTCTTTAACGATAATTTAGTTCAGTAACAGTTAACAAAAAAAAACGACAAATTTTTTTTCTGAAAAATATTCTCGCATACCAACTAAATAAAAATAAAATTACACAGTTATATTAAAATAAATTGGGATTATTTTTATTAAATAAAAAAAGAAAAAACGAGGTAAAAAAAAGAAACGTTTTGAATTTCAATTTGCATAATGACGTAATAAACCCATGCTTAAACACAACATTTTTTATTACTAAAGCAATTTTAGCTTAACGTTATTTTCATTACATTGTCACACAAAAGATGGTAGTTGCATATAATAAATAAATTTTTTTCTTAAAACGGTACCTTCGAATCATATGAATCATATGAGATACTGTCAGATCCACAATATATTTATTTATATGGTATCAAATAGTACATTAATTTATTTAAAAACCATCGATACATCTATTTAATCACAAATAATACCTTTTTCAGAAATTTTGAATGAAAAGATTTCACCACATTTTTCATCACAACTAGGTAAAATCAATCTTCCAAAAAATAAAGGTTCTTTCAATAAATTCCTTCTATTCTCATCTTTCTCAACCACTTGTGGTATTATATCATCACAATATTGTGGTAATAATTGTTTTGCTATAACAAATTTATATTTTAATAAAGAATCCCAATATGGTGACAATACTGTTGTGCAATTTAGTTCTTGTGGGATTCTTAAATTTGTATTTGTTGTGGAAAACGTTTTTTGTTTATGTTCTGATGGTCCAAATATCACCCAATTTGTTGCTAATATAATTAAATTAGTCGACTGAATCAATATTTGTAGCGCTTGAACTATATAATATTGAAAATTATGATTATTTGATGTGCTATTATTAAGGCTATTAATACTTGACCTTGAATGAGATTGTCTTCCATTATAGTACATTGGTGGTGAAGATGTTGGATCAATTCCTTCATTTATGGCCTCAAAATTATCCAATTCAATATTATTGTTGTTGCTCTCATTTCCTCTCCCATCATTATCTGAATCTGAATCAACATCATTTCCCGAATTAATTGCTTGTTCTCCTATTTCTTCAGATTTATCCTGCCAATAAAATGAATTAATTGAATCAATCATTAAATAATTGAATTCATAGCCTTCTTTCTCTTGAATCTTTTTAATGTACTCTGGTAATGAAAGTAATGTTGCCAAGTATTCAATTGACATGTTTGGCTGAAAAATATGAAGTTTTTTCAATGAATTTCTTGCTATCATATCAAGTTCTTGTTCTGTTGGAAGCGAATCGATATTATAAAGTTCTTCTTGTGATAGTTGCGATGACAAAGATGATAAAGGAGTTGGTAATTGTTGATGTTTGTCATGTTGTTGAGCCTCTTGAGAATTTCGTTCTTTTACAATCTGTTCAATCCTGTTTCTTAAATAATACATAATCATTGTATATAACCTTTTAATATTATGTTTACCATCCAAATCAAAAAATAATACTCCTTTACCGAGTCCATTCAATTCAATCCTTGCATCTTCGTCATCTTCTTTATTACGCGTCCAATATTTAGGAATAATGGTAGTAACGATAACATGATATAATATTGTAGTTTTACCTCCACAAGAGGGTCCATAAAGTTCTATCACATCTCCATTATGTATATATGGTTGATCGTATAATTGTGCCGAAGATGAAGGTGTATTTCTTTCTTGTTGCCGATTATGATACTCGTATACTTTTTTTATTACGTTGTCGAGAAAAGGAAGTTGGAAGTAGTTTGGTTTAGGTTTTGTATGAGGAACATTTATATGTTGCTGTCTCTGTATAGGTGGTGTAGGAGACGTGATTTGTAGTACAGAAGACGTGAAATGTTTTGTAGGAGAACTTTTTTGAGGCTGTATTAAAGAAAAATTTACATAAATGTTAATTTTTAACCTTTTTTAAAGTAAATGAATAAATTTATACCTCAAAAGTTTGATTATTAGTAGGAGTCCTTGAATATCTTTGTGTAGACATTTTCCTTCGTTTTATATGTTGTATCTTATCTAGAGATTTTTATCAGTCCCATCAATTAAAAATTTGAGAAGAGATAATGTTGATCGATTTCCAAATACGTCGTAATGATGAATGATCATCAAAGTTATTACCGGATTACAAAAGCCACGTTAGTCGAATACGGAATCAGACCTCTTATTGCATGTCGCTTTATCGATTTTAAATTCGGCCATAAACTTGGTAACATTTGGATTACTAATGATCAAATGTCGCTCCCAAAATTTCCATTATTGTCATTATTTTACAACTGGCCGTAAATGTTGCTATATATAACATATTGTGGTTCTTTTTTTAATAAACAATTTGGTTGGTATATCTCACCACAATACTTCTATTAATCAAGAGCTTAAAAAAGTTAGATAACCCGACTCAAAAAACTCGATTCAAATATCAAAAATACCTATGTCCAAAGTTCAACTAGCATCTTATAAGACAACCATTTTGTTGCAACAGCTTTATTGACAGGTACTTCTTTTCAGCAGGGTTTCACTTGAGACCTAATAAATTCCAGCGCCTTTTGTTTAAAGTTCCGACAGATAATCACATTTTGACAGTTGTACGCTCATTTAATATAAAAGAGCATTTTTTTAAGAATATCCTAAGAGCATAATACAGTATATAATTTAATAAATTTAAACTTTCTTTCAAAAATGAAAGTGAGGAGAAATTAGGAACGGATTAAAATATCACCTGACGGATGAAAATTTCAATCCGACTAAGATTTATTTTAATTAAATAATGATCACCTTACATCGAATGCAGTTCCTAATGTATAAATTATGAAACATAAATGTCTCTTTTCAAAAAATAAATGAGAAGAGATTGATCATCCGTCGGAACTCTACTTTTGTGCTTTAATAAATGCGGTCATTGCAACTCTACTATAGATATCTAGAATTGCAAAAGATGTAATAAATAAATAAAAATCCTAAGCTCCAAAGTCAACTGATAATTAAAAAATGATATTTTTTATGATTATTTAATGGAATTTTCGAAGATTACTTATTTATATAATTCCTAATTCTTGAAGATGCTTTAGAATCAATTTTCTTGTTTATGAATGTTAAGTAAAATGGAGTAGTTGATGCCTCTAGCATTGATTGATAAATATTTGCTAATATTGGTTTTTTAAAAATTATTAGTATGAGTTAGCACATGATCTATTGATGCTAAAGACTTGATCTTACCACCATTTGATGCATCTTAATGAAACAAATCCAATAAGATATTAATTAATTATTACTATACTAGATGATTATATATGCAATTTTCACATTTTTTTAAAAATTAGTTTAAACTGAATTTGTTTAAAGGAGTCATATCCTTCTCATAAATGGTAAGCTAGCGCGTTATGGGAAAAGATATCAGGAGAGAATTACCAGAACCAGTATGTTGTATGCTCCTATTAAAGAAGAAAAAAAATAAAAATCAAATTCTCATTCGCTGTAGATATAACAAAGAAGTGGCAGATTTGTGTTGTTGTTTTTATATGTAAATAGATATTAGGCTTGTTAGAACTTTCTTTTGCCAAAATATCGGGTGTATATGATAATTAGAAGAAAAAATGATCCTACGAATGAAGTTGTAACAATGATGATGAAAATTGAATGCGTGATAGTAAAACCGGTTAGGATACAGCATCAACTCCATGCTGTCATTATGGTGGAAATGCGAAAATGTACAAGATTTTTTAAAACTGAGGAACTATTTTCTTAGCAAAAGAAAGTTCCTAAAACATAGATTGTGGTCTAGTAGAATTTGACCTCAATACTTACTATATTAAAATTCCGGGAAGACCATACATATCGTAACTGAAGGATAATGTTATTAATCAATTACAACAACGTCATTGATGGATATCCGAAGGGAACGTTCTACCAATATAAGTCAACAGTAATGGTTATTTACCAATTACCATATCAATAGCTTCTTTATGTATGATTTTTTTGTATTATTAAGAGATTATAAACCCAAGCGATAATCTATTGACAAAATTTGATGATTAAAAAGAGAGTGTGTAAATTGATTAAAAATATAAGGAATTACAATAATAAAATCTGCTAAGAATTAAATTTTTATTTTATTTTATTTATTTTTAAATCACACGTTAAATAAA
Organism: Oehlia diaphana; assembly: GCA_003833135.1. Classification (NCBI taxonomy): domain Eukaryota; kingdom Fungi; phylum Glomeromycota; class Glomeromycetes; order Glomerales; family Glomeraceae; genus Oehlia; species Oehlia diaphana. The sequence continues at coordinate 70,298 of QZLH01000031.1, forward strand.
TAAAACTAGAATAAGTATATTTTTAATAAATTAATTAATCGCAGCAGACAATGATTTTATTTATAATACTTTCTTTTAATACAAGGAAATTTTTTTAAAAAACAATTTTCATAAAAATTACTTTACATAGCTTATTTCATACAAGTCACTAATTTTTATTTTTTTCTGTCGTAATTATACACGACTTAGATATTGGGCACTGTCAGATATTACCTAATATCACTTTAATATAAGAGCTTAACCCCCCTCCCTAGGTAAGATATGTTATATATATAATTCCTTATATAGTATTATATATAACCTAAGATCTTTAGTTTCCCCCCTCCCCCTAAAATATTAGGTAATATCTGACAGCACCCTAATTATACAGTATTAAATTGTTAATGAAATAAATTTTGAAATCCGAAATGCCGATTGCATGTACTAATTAATTATATGAGTTTATGAAAAATTTTCAAATTAATGATTGAATAAAAGAATAAAAATAAAAAAAATTGTGCTCATCAAATTTTTTTGATTTTTTAAATCAATCATTGAATTTTAGTTAAAAGTTAATAATTTTAAAATGCGGGATTATTAAGAACTCGCTTTATATTAACATGTTAATAAAAAGAAGTAGAGGTTTGGACCAAATTTATTTCCAGATTTAAAATATATCCGATTCTTTCAGTTTCTTCAGTTATCTGATGAACCATCTGGTTTTATTATATCCGGGCTTAGATTTATATTCAGATTTAAATCCAAATCGATGGAACCAGTAAACCTATCTGAAGGGTGAATGCCGGTTCCAATCTCTAAAAAGAAGAGCCATTGAAAAATGGGAAAATACAGATTGCTCGGATTGACTTGGCAACTGTCTTATTCTTCTTAACATGGCAAACGTTATTTATTTAGATTTCTTCTCAAGAAACGTATTCTTTTACAGTAAGCAGTAACACTCTTTTTATTATTTTTATAATATTTAAAAGTGTTTTCTATTAAATTAATTTTTTTAATGTATACGCATATATATGCGAAGAGATCATATTTTTATACTTCCCAATTTTGAGTTTGTTATTATATACATTTATCGTTTGTTTGGCCAGTAAAAACTTTTATTGAATGTTATACGTGTTTACTAATTAACAAACATTTACACGTAGAACACGCATAAATGCAATATATTGTGTAGGAAACGGAACAAGATGATGTCCAATAAAATCTGCACCGATTAATAGACAAAAGCAAATTTATTGTTGTTTAGATATGAATTATTGAGTATTTCTTTCCGTTATTGGGTGATATAAAGATTCATTTAATGTGGTAAAGAATTATTCAAGTTTTACTCGATTCGAGTTACGAATGCGAGTCCAAACTCTAAACTCTTATGAGGATACTTCATAATTAGCATATATCGAAGGCAATACACTTATTTAATGTTTATAGTATAATTATCCCATACTTCTTTTAAGATTTGTGAATTATGATAAGTTGCCAAGTGTGTGCATTTTGCGCTCCATTTGATATCAGGGATACATTTGTTATAAAGACATTAGAATAGAGATGAGGATCATATATTCATTATTTTATTGATTCACATATATATAGTCGAAAGTTTAAGTCCAATGTAAGGGAAACTATTTTTCACTTACTAAATAAGCAACGGACGTTTAAAGAGAGGAATTTCTTAAGCACTAACTCTCCTCTAACTTACAAAATGATTCAATTTTCTTGAATATCAAGAATAGCAAAATGTTCAACTTGATCATGTAAACATTTTATCCGAAATTTAATAGTTTCGATTAATAGTAAAGTCTCGATATTCGCGGGCTATAATTTTATTTTTAAGTCAAAGCGAACCAAAATGTAGTAAAATTACAATATTCGCGGGCTATAACATTTATTTATTTATTTATTTTATGTGAAACAGGTAGGGGAAACAAAATGAGAGTATATTCGAACACATAAATGTATCGCGACCCTCACAAATGCCCTATCATCGAGATCCAGAAAAACTGGCGACCGACCCTAATTTCTTAAAAAAAAGACCTGTTCTACAAGCGCGCCCACTCATAGCCAGGCAAACACACTGGGTAAGAAAAAAATACACACAAAAAGTTGAGAGAACAAGTCCCCTTTTCAAGAAATCGTGGTATAACACATAAATAATTCTGCTATGCTAATAATAAGTACAAATTAGTAGAAGTAACTAATTCGCGGGCTATAACATCTAACCAATATAGTAAAAATGATTCGATATATAGTAGCACGTGATCATAAATCAATAAAATTGAAGAACGCAATGCGGGAAATCGTAATTTTGGCCGGAATTATAAAAATCTTAATTCCGGCTGAAGTTATATTTTCATTAAAAATATTTTATTTTTTTTATTTTCATTTTCATGACCTCTATGACTTAAACTAAGATGAAAAATTAAGATATAATGTATAATGTATATTAGTTTTATTGTATAATAGATTTTCAATATATCGCCATATTTTTAGTTTATCGAATTTCACTGTATAAATCACATGATTGTCGTATTTGCGATAATCTACTTAAAAATTTTAATTAAGGATTTGATTTGTTTCGACCTTTCTCATTCATAATGACGTTAAAAAAGTGCATATTTTGAAGTTACTTGAACCGTAACGGGAATTTTTTCTTTTGTTATTTTAATTGAAAGTGTTTATTAAATATTTATTTTATTATTTTATTTTATTTTGTTTTTATTTTTGTTCTTTTTATTTCTTTTTATTTCTTTTTTTTTTTTTTTTTTTTTTTTTTTTTTTTTTTTTTTTTTTTTTTTTTTTTTTTTTTTTTTTTTTTTGGACCTTTTACTCCTGTTTTATCTACGATAAATATAGTTGAGTTCATTCTTATTCATTTATACACACAATCGTTAAATTCTTCTTTAATTTTAATAAATATATTATTATTTAAAAAAGAATAATATTAACTTATATATTTGTTTATATCATTGTTATTATAATAATTTTAAAAAAAAATTTCTTACTTTAGACGAATAATTTTGCGGGCTTAATCAAACTTGATTGATAGTTTAATGATTGTATTTAATGATTTCCATTTCAAAAAAAAAAACGCTAACGACAAGCAAAATAGGTAAAATTCTACTTGATTAATTTCATGCTACATTATCTATTGTTCATATTGATGTATTTAATTCATATAAAACTAATAATTTTATTAATATAATAAATGTATATAAGTTATAAGGAATACTCAACAACATACGAAAGAGATTTGTGGACGAGTTGACGCAAAGGCAAACAACGCATGAAAGAGATGAGTTGACGCAAAGACAACTAAACATGGGTGGTCTTGACGTCATATCATAATAGCGATAAAAATCAATTATTCACCGAAGTCAGACTTTATTCATATAATAATGCGATCTAATGATAAATTTATTTCAAAAAAAAGGAGTTTAAAATAAAAAATACAAGTAAAATTAAAAAAAAATCATTTATCATCTTGAGAAAAAAAAATCGGGAGGAAGATGAAGAAAATCAGAGGGAAAGAGAAGTTGCCGTTGAGAAAGATCACATCATTAATAACGCGAAAAAGTCTTTCCGTATGGATATTTTGGACTTTGTAGAAATATTAAAAGAATCACCTTGATTTTGAAATAATAAAGGCGTAGCGACTAGAGCATGACAGAATTCTGGTATTCAATCTGATGATTTGATTTATTAAATTATAATGTTTGGCTGGAATTTATTAAAAGATCAGATCAAGATTTTTTATTAATGAGAATATCTAAAAAAAAGTTCAGTTGAATGAAGTGAGTCTACATAAGATAAATCACTATTTGGCGCCAATTGAATTACTTTGAAATGGATTAGACCAGACGTACGTATATCCAAACGGAAGAGACATTCGGACAGCATTAATCTGTGATATACCGGCTGCACGAAAAATCTGTGGACATGTTTCGGCACTTTTCTAAATGTATTAGAAGTGATGGTAAGATTTTATTATTATGTAATTCTATAATGAACGATACTCATCCTCAATGCTTATCAAAAAATAATAAATTTATTTTATTAAAATATATTATTAGATTTTTTAAAAAATTTCAATTTCAATCTGTTATATTAACGATAATTTGATGTTCCTTTCATTAATGAATTTAATATGAATTTAAAGTTAAATATGTTAAATTCAACTTCAAATACATCGAAAATTGGGTATGATGGAATTTGATGGAGCTTTTGGTTCTTTCTCTTCCCTTTATTAAGGGTTTTATGAAGAAGGGTTTTATGAAGAAGGATTTTATGAAGAAGGGATAATAATTTCAAACCCAAACTGTGGCCCTTTAAATAATAATAACCCTTTTAAATAATAACCCTTTTAAATAATAACTCTTTTAAATAATAACCCTTTTAAATAATAACCCTTTTAAATAATAACCCTTTTAAATAATAACCCTTTTAAATAATAACCCTTTTAAATAATAACCCTTTTAAATAATAACCCTTTTAAATAATAATAATAAAGTACTAGTTTAAAATTTAAAAAATAGGGTGGCTTTTAATTTAGAAACGGAATATTTTAGATGGCGCTTCGAGAAATAATTTTTTTTAGTGGTTAGATCTATAAAATTATAGTCGGTATAATATTTTGGTTTCACAAAAGCCTTTAGCCCTTTTTTAACTTTTCTAAATTGTCTTTCTCTTTTTGGTTAGGAAAAACAAACTTCCTTATGCAGCCCACACATTGACATATGTATTATCATTTATCATACCCTGATTTAGAATTAAAATTTCAATTAATCCGTATATAATAAATTAATTTATTTGTAGGTATTAGATAATTCACTAAAAATGATCATAGCAATCTGATATTAACGGTTGATGAACATATGGCATATTCATTAACCTCATGACCGTCAAATTGGTGGCGTTTGATCATGTTGCATGGATAAATAATGGTCCATATATTCCTTCATATATTCCTTCTTATGAGTCCAAGGTTGAAGTTCAATCACTTAGGAATTTGATGACATCATTAGTTTAAGCAATTAGGTTAAGCATTAGGTTAATTGGGTAGCAGATTTTGAATATAATCATCAATGATTCAAGAACACGGTTGAAGGTGAGTAAAGTCCCCGAAACGATTTCTCTTAGATCAGGTTCTAAATAGTATAGCTCCCGAAATGATTTCTCTTAGACAAATTTGAATAGCCTCCCTTCCCATCAATGTTTTCAGTCGATCAACCAGGTAAGCGAAGCATTAAGGTTTAACCATATTCTATATACTCTATATACATATCTGCTAATCTGGATGCAAAGGAAATTTTGACGAGAAATTGCTTTGATGGAATAGGTCTCGTTGATAATCACGTATACTGCTGTGTGCTGTGAAGACTGAGATTTTTTAAGAGTAGGGAAATGTTATTCGTAATTACGTGATTGGAATGTTGTGTAATACTTTTCGTATCATAGGATCATTTTAGTAACGATTCATGATTGAGTTTATGTAGGGGTGTTACGCTTTAAATTATATCAGATTCGGATGTACAGTAATCCAAATTATTTTAACAAAAATATTGATTTCTTTAATTCTTTATTTTTTTTTTAAAAAAAAATATGTAATGCACCTTTCAAAAATAAAAATATCCATTATCAATAATTTATTAGTATGCACAATCGTACATTTTGACATTTTTCATTATAAAGAACATTTATTCTTTTTTTCTTTAAGAAAAATACATTGTGATATAATTTTGACATTTTGGCTTTTTACAATATAAGTTTCTTTGAATAATAAGTGTATTTCTTTATTGTTCAACTTTTAATACAATCAAAAATTTTTAATCTACTCTAACACAAGATTATGTACTTTATCAATCTATGCAAAGGAATCAAAGAAACTATACATTTTTGATTCATTCATTTTACGAAACGGCCGTAATCGTTAAATTTAGAAAAATGGCAGTCTATTATTTTACAAATAGCGTAAAATTCAATATTTCCTATTAATTATTACTTGATAAGGTAACAAATTCAAAGAAAAAAATAAATGATATTCTCACATTTGAGAGTTACTTTTGATTTTCTTTGAGGCTATGCTGATTGCATGCATAAGATAGAAAATAAAAAATAAATTTTAGTAATTAATGCAAACAGCGGTTTGATAGTAATACCATATTATGCATCTACATTATACGATGGTCAGGATAGTCAATTTTCCTAAATTGGAAATCCTTATTTACCATGCGAAAAAACAAAAAAAAAAAAATTTTTTTTTTTGATTTTTTACTCGACCGCTTTTTAAAAATCGGCTGATTTTTTATTAAATTATTAAATGTGACGATTGAAAATTAATATTATGGTTTGTGGCTTATATAACATTTTTTTACTTAAAACATTAATAAAATTTGGAATTTGGGAAAATTCTGAAACATTTAAAAAACTTATCCCGTTTAAACCATTTAAGCAGTACATAAAATGCCTAACACAAATGAATGAGCGAAGTCATGTGATTGAGAAGTTGCATAATTATTCCATGGAATTTAATGTAGATCTCGGATAATAAAGCGATCCCTGTCATATCGGCTTAGCATTTGAAATGTGGCTTATACGCGAAGTAAGGTAATCTGGGATAACATGTTGCCGTTTATCATAAAAATCCCTTTTTTATTTTATTTTATTTTTATTTATTTATTTTCCTTTTTTGTGAGAATAATTTAAGGGAAAGAATCTAACGCGTGAAAAAAGAACCCAATCAATTAAACAATAGTTTATCCGAATTACAAAATCTTTTGGAAAACTTCGAAAATACCTAAACAAGATTTTTTTCATGATTCTTTTTTTCGATACGCCCAAAAAACCGCCCAATGATAGTAATGATTGTGCCAAGATAATTGTTTCTTTTTTAAAAAATTTGTGTTTGAAAACTTAGTAATTAAAAATTATTAATTGCATAATTTTTTTCAAGTAGAAGCTACTACAATATTCTCATATTCCATGGTCTTGACATGGAAATGATCGGCAGAATTTTTTTTTTTTAATAAGTATGGAAAAGAAACATGTTTTGTTGTTTAAGGTTTATTTGAACCTTATTTCAATTATAGTTACAAACATTGTTGTTTCGCAATAGTTTGATAAAATCATTTATTTTTTATTATTGGTATTTTGGCTTTTTTATTTAACATCAAGAATTTAAAATGATCGACATAATACTTTTAAAAGTATAAAATGGCGGTCAAAATTAATTAGAATACATACATGGTGATTATAAGGAGGGTAATTGAATTCGGCGATTAAAAAAAAATTTTTGGTTCGATTTACATTCTTACTTAACTTTTTCGTTTTCATTCATCTTTTGTAAATAAGCTTTATTGGTATATTTCAAGAAAAGAAATAAATCAAATATTTTTTTTTTTTTTTGCGCGTAGATAGAAGATTACATGCATTGATTGTGTAACTCGACTGATTCAAGTTTATTTAATATTTTTTTTTTTTTTGTCTTGTTTTACATAATTCGTTAAATTATGTAATTAAAAACTGAATCTTTGATTCATATATTATTATGGTAACTTACTTTAATATTAAAACAATGACTCAGGATCAATTCAGAGTAAACATGATCAAATCACCTTTTGTTATTTTGATTTAGTAATTACCTTATCTGATTTCATTATTTCATAAATTTTTTTAATGAATACATATCTGAAATCAACCTAAAAAATTATAGTTTAAACCTTTATGAGCCAAGAAAATAAAAAAAAATGGTAACTTAATAAAACTTAATAAAAACCTCTCACCCCCTGCTTTTTTCCTTGTCCCTTTTTTTTTTTTTTTTTTTTTTTTTTTTTCTTTTTTTTTTTTTTTAAAAAAAAAAAAAAAAAAAAAATATTTACAACGGTAAATTCGATAAATTTTGATTATTAAATAGTCATTATAATTATTATACAGTTATAATAATAATTATAACTATCGTCTACTAGTTAAATTATTATTTATATTAATATTATTATTGTTATTATTGTTATTGTTTTTAGAAGAACTACCATTCGTTGGATAGTTGAAAAATTTAGCTAAATAAAAACTAGTATCGGAATCGATAGAATTCAAACTATTCACAGTATTTGTAGTATTACTTCTTTTATGAGTTTGAAATTGATATGGAGAACGAAAAAGAGTATGAGATTGAGAACGACCATGAATCTGAATACGAGAATAAGGATTTGGAGATTCATTTCTTCTTGGAGAGGCAGAATTTGGAGTTGATCTTGGAGGAGGGGTAGGAGAAGAAATTGTTACTGGAGATGATGAAATTTGTGGTGGTAAGGGAGGTAAAGATTTTGATAATCTGTAAACTTTACGACTTAATGTAATATCATTATCAACATTATTATTATCATCATCATCATTATTATTATTAATAATATTATTATTAATGATGTTTCTATTCGCATAATTTTCCATATTAAAAATGATATTTCTACTTGTATAATTATCAGGTAACATATTGGGACGATAATCACCACCAATATCTAATTCTTCTACACCCAAAAATCTTTTTTTAATAAATTTAACCATACTTCTCGGAGGAGCGAATAAACAACCAGGAAATATTAAAATTAAGATCATATTTTGTATAGAATTATAATTCATATCTAATATTGGACCTTTAAAAGTTACTATAGCGTAAACTATAAAATGAGCTATAAAAAATGTTGCAACTATAAAGAAATGTACTATAGAAATAGCAGTTTGTTGAGGTCTTAACCTTGTTTGATATCTAATTGAAAATAAAGGAATAATTCCATAAATAAAACTTAATAATCCTGATATTGAACTTAAAATAAAAGTAATATTTTTTAAATTAATTTCAGATTGTGATAATTTATAATCTTCGTTTAATAATATTCTAATTGCTGTTAAAACCGATAAACTGAATACTCCCATTGTAACTACTATAGGTGCGAACATTAATATATTTTTTATAAATGAATAATCTTGATAAAAATTAATTCCAACTTGTAATAAAATATAACAAGATAAGATTAATGTTATTGATGTAGAAAGAAAATATATACTTGAAAAGTCCTTTGTAAATTCTACAATTTGTTCTACTCTTAATATATCTAAAATACTTAATGATAGAATGATCAGAGCTCCAAAAAGACAATTTATATGAATAAATATTGTTGGTGCAGATATCGCTCTTCGAATTATATGTACAATACTTAATAATGATAATATTATACTTATTACGATAAGAGTAATTAATCCTGCTTTTTCCATATTAAATCTATAATGAGTTCAACTCGTTCAAAAATAAAAAGTATAAAAAGTGTAATTTTTTGTAATTTTTATTAAAATCTTTCGCTAAAGTTGGATAAATAAGAAAAGGAGGGGCGTTTCCTGCGCCTTTTTTTTTTTTAAAAAAAAAAAAAGAGAGAGAATTTTATTTCATTAAAAAAAAAAGTGAAAGTTTTTTATATAACATTTCAGAGAAAATTTTTTATTTGATTTTTTTTTTTTTTTTTAAAAAAAAAAAAAAAAAAAAAAAAAAAAAAAAAAAAAAAAAAAAAAAAAAAAAAAAAATGTTAACTAAAAAAAAATAAAAAAAAACCTTCCCCCCCTTATTTTTTTCTTTTTCCTTTTTTTTTTTTTTTTTACTTGATTTGATCCATTTGTTTATGATAAAAAAAAACAAAGAAATGTATTACGGAGAGTTTCAAAGATTGAGTACAAAATTCTGTATAAACGAATTAAAAATATTCTTTCTTGTGAATTTTTCGGAAAATCAAAAATTCCTTTGACCAGTTTTAAGATTATCATACTGTATTTGCATTGTATTTAATATATTGCATGAATAAAGAAACAAATTTTGGGGGAGATTACGAGCGAATGATATGATCTGATTTTTTTTTTTATTTATTATTATTCTTCTTTCTTTGATAATGATAATGAAAGAGGGAAATGACCGCAGTATGGTTTTTTATATTTAAACATTTATTTATCCGACCAATGATAAGATAGTGTGACAAAGAATCATTTGATAACGCGTACTGTACCGGGTTTCTTTTTTTTTAAAAAACTCTCATACTATCATACTATCTTTATTATTATAATATTTACCAAAAATGTCGCGTCATTTGGAAAATCCTTAATATTCATTAAGAATATTAATTGAATTACTCCGATAAAAGTATCGGGTATCGGTTACGAATGTATTTAGAATAATAAATCATTTTAATGTATTATTCTAAATATAACATTTAATTTAATAATATATATATATTATTATTATTATTATTATTATACTGCAATATATATATATAAGTATATATATATATTCGTATCGAATTCCTTATTAGAGAGACTTATAAACTTAGCCAAGCCAAGAAGAAAAAATTTTAATATGTACAGTACATATATGTGTTTCAATACTATTACATATTCAAAAAAAAATTTTCATAAATAAAAATAACACTTGACCCAATAAGATATAAACATGGAATATACACCGTTAGTAAGATCTACATGGTCTTGGCAGATCAAATGTGAATGAATTTCTATTAATTCTTATTAGTTAAATGATTGGATTAGAACGGATTAATTCCGATGCAATGTTATAATTTCAAATTTAAAAATTCATTCATGTTCTTACATGTTTATCGAATCTTCTAAAAATCTACATAAAAAAAAAATTTCATTTAAATTTTTTAATGTAATCACATGAAATTTTTTTTTTTAAGGAAAAAATAAATAAATTTGTAATAAATCCAATAAAAAAAACTTTTATTATTACTTTGTAAACTTGTAAAAGGGATGTACGCGTTCACACATTCTCTGCAGTTGATCATATTGATCATATTGTATTGTCATAAATAAATAAATTTATTGGAAATTCCATTATAATCTTTATAGAAATAAAATAGATAATATTTTTACTTGTTCAATGGGTTCAACAGGTATTAATTTAAATTCATTAAAATTTAAGTTCGACACATTTTCACAAAGTACTCCTAAAACTATAATGTTTTATATTTCATTTGATGTAATATGGAAAAAAAAAATGCAATGTAACTTATTTAATTGTTACCTTTAAAGAACAAATAAATCACACCAATAATTGAACCATTTTTATATTATCAAATAAATAAAAAAAAGTTAGAACATTAGATTATTAGATTATTATGTATGTGATGTTCTCGCCTTGATACTTGCACAATTATTGATTTATTGAATCATGATCCAATCATGAAGTTGTAAATTTTGTTGCTGCATTTTATGAATTATCCATTTATGTCAATTAAATTTGTAAGATTATATGCTAGATAATTGACAGAAAAAGATCATTCTATATTTCTATTAAATAATAAAAACAAATAAACCTGTTTTTTTTTTTTATAATTACATTTTCAAAATCGATTTTAAAATCATTTTTTTTAAAAACGTAAAAACGTTAAATAAAAAAAATTTTTTTTTTTTTTTTTATAATGACGAATTAATAATATAACGGTGAATAGCGAGATTCCTTTGATTTTTTACGCGTTTTATTATATCCGACACGATTGGGCTACAACATAAATGATATCATAATAAGTATGTTATTTATAAATTAAGACAATGTGTGCAGGTACACAGGGTTCACAGATTATGCATGCATTCAATAATTACGACACAACACATTACCCATTGTTTAATTGGCCCATTTATTCAATAATGATTGGATAAAATGTTTTTTTCACGGCCCAAGGGTATTAAATGGTTGTACCATAGGATTTACAAACATGGTTAAAATCATTACATCAGCCATAATTAATGACTACTAAATTATCTTTTAAAAAAAAATTGTGTTTATTTTTTTTTGATTTATAACATTTGTAAGCAAAAAATAATTTATTTAATAATCAAGAATTTTTTTTTTTCTTTCTTTTGGCAAGTTTGGCAAGAAATTTTTTTTGGCAAGTTTATTTATTATTTGTTAGATTTTTTTTTTTATATTGAATACTAAATATTTGAATACTAAATATTTGAATACTGAATATTGAATATTGAATATTGAATATTGAATATTGAATATTGAAATATTGAATACTTTTTAATAAAAACTGCTCCAGATTCAAATTTTAATAAACCATATTAAGTCGAGGCTCTTATTAACGAATTAAGAACTACATAGATTTTTACCATTTTTCGTAAATTAATTTTTACACCGCCAAATTTTATTATCTAAATTCGTTATTAATCTTCATAGTACTTGTTCATCGATTCCTATTTAATAAGGAGAAATTTTTTTTTTTTTAAAAAAAATATATATATATATATATTTCTTCTTTAAAACTTGTAAAATACCTGTAAAAAAAAAATATTAATAAAGAGCATATAACAACCTGATTGATCATTTGATAAGCCACATGTCCATTCATTATTATGTTCATTATTATTATTATTACCCCAAAAAATTACTCCGTGAGTAGTTGTAATACATTTTATGCTGCGGTCAATAACTGATGATGCAACCAATAACCTATATTTGTATAAATTAAAAATTACAATCACCCCCTTTCGATCAGGTAATTGGGTAACACACCCCACCCCCACCCCACACAACACCCCTAACTTCAAAAAGTTGTAATCATTCATTGTATTGCTTTTCATTTTTTTTTTTTTTTTTTTTTTTTTTTTTTTTAAAAAAAAAAAAAAAAAAAAAAAAAAAATCAAAAAAATTAAATAATAACTTGCCACATCATTCAAATGATGCTATTATTGTTAATATTTACATTTTTTTTTTTTTTATTCCTATTGGATTTTCGTTCTTAATATA
>QZLH01000031.1:92637-117760 GCA_003833135.1 Oehlia diaphana
TTTTTTTTTAATGTTTTTATGTTTTTTTAAAAAATTAGGTCCAAAAAAAAAAAAAAAAAAAAAAAGCATTGAATTTCTTATTTCCTAAAAGAATTAACTTTAATCCGTTTAAATGTGTTATATATTTATTCGTTTAATCTAAATTTATCACAGTATTTGATTTCATGATTCACTTTTTACCATTGTTTTTTTTTTTTGTTAACAAAATAATAATATAAATAAAAAATTTGCTTTTATGTTTTTGTTCCCTTTAATTATAATTGATTTACAAAAAAAGCAGAAAAGCAATAAAAGCAAGAATAACATTTTTTTTTTTTTTAAAAAAAAATTTACTTTCAAAAAGTTTTGAATTTTTAAAAAAATAAAAAGTGGGTTAATAATGATTATAATAATCGTATTATTCGTATAAAAAAAAAATATATATATATAAAAAAAAAAATTATGAATTTTTTTACTTTTTATTTTGCATTATAAAGATAACCAAATATATCACTGATGTCATTCATGTTAACATTGTATTGGATTTTTATTGTTATATATAAATATATATAATATAAAAAAAAAAATTATATATATATAATCATACTTTAAAATGATGTGATAAAATTTTTAATTTAATATCTTATATATAAGTGATAATCGGTCGATTATTTTATAATAAAAATAATATAAATTATATACAATTGATACAATCATACATCACAAATTTTTTTTATATTGTTATTTTAAATTTTTTATAAAAAACGTAAAAAATTTTAGATTTTTTTTTTAAAAAAATTTTTTTCTACAGGAAAAAAAAAAAAAAAAATTTTTTTTTTTAATTTTTTGTTACTTTAAAAAAAAATTTAATTAATTAATTAATTTTTAGATCATAATACACAATTCAAAATTCATTTCAATATATATTAATTGTATAAAAAAAAAAAAATTAATATATAATCAGTTAAAACCATTTTTCATATTATAAAAAATTTGTATAAATAGACCTTTAAAACATCCCTCCCTTTTTTTTTATTTTTTTATTTTTTTTAAATAACCAGAAAATGTTTTATCAGCAACAACAATTTTTATCTCCTGAACAATTTCAACAAGAGGAGCAACAACGTAGAGAATTAGAACAACTTCTTAAACAACATCTTTTCCATCAATCACTTTTATTATCTACTCCTCCTCCTTCTCCAATGTCGGCAACTTTAGGTCATCCTAATCGTTCATGTGCAAGTTGTAAGAAGAGAAAAGTTAAATGCGATAGAAAAACTCCTTCTTGTACAGCTTGTCAAAAGTCAAAACATAGATGTCAATATACTAGTTATTCCCCTCCTGTATTTAACGAAGAACCTCAACAACATAATGAAGATGAAGAAATTAAAGCTATAAAACAAAAAATTGAAGACTTAGATAATGCTGCTAGATTAAGATGGGAACATTTCCAAAAAATGATGTCTGCTTGTCAATCTACTATTCCTTCCAAGGTACTTTCAACTTTTCTTTTTAATGACTTTAAAAAAATTATTTTAAAAATTTTTATTTTCATTTTCTTACCTTTTTAATAATTTATTATTACTTTTAGGATGAATTCGCAAATCCTTCGACTTCTTACTTAGTCGATGATGAAGATCCTATTTATAATTTGAATCTTAATAATCCTATTATTCCTACTTCTACTGGATCACAATATTTACAACAAAGTTCTCCTCAATCATTACATTTATCTCCACAAAATCAACTTCAAGTTCCTGCACAACAACAACCTTCAGTTTCTTATATATTGCCATCACCACAATATCAACGTCCTCCAAATTCTGCTGCTACTTCACCTTTCGTTCAAACTCAAAATATTGTTATCCCTTCAACAAATTATTCTCCTTATATGAGTGGAACTATCGTTTTAAATTATAATTTAAATGCCATGAGATCTTTCTTAGGTAGAACTATCGCCCCACTCCTTCAATCTATGACAGGTGGTCAAGGTCCACAAGTTCCAACTACAGGTTTTAATGATGTTGGTCAATTACAAAATTGGTTAAGAGAAAAATTCTTAAGTCAAGAATGGACGGAAGAAATGGAATCTTTTAGTGTTATTGATCCAGAAGAAAGATTTGAATTAAGACCTATATATGAAGAACCAAATCAACAACATTTTTCCGTAAGACAAAAATTCGAAGTCATACTTCATCGTGTTGAATTCGCTTCCTCACCTTCAAGTGTACATGGTGATTTCCAAAACTTTGATTATGATGATAAACATAGTATGGAAATGGAAAATCTTACAAATTATAGTGACGCTGGAAGTAATCGAAGCAGTATCGCAGATTTTGATCCAACAGATATTTTCTTAAATAAAATTTATGCTTTTGTAAGAAGATTTATAAGAAATCTTCCTTGGTTAAGAGAAAATTTCTTGGCAAACTGGAGAAGATCACCTTTGGACACATTTAATGACGGTGTCTTTTCAGATGGAGTCTTTTCAGATGTAGTCGTTGAAGTACGAAAAATCTCTTCATATTCACCTTATCAAGATTTAAAACTCGTTCAGAACAATGAAGAATTAATTAAAGGGCGTTTATTCTTCTAAAAAGAATTTTCTTTACTGCGGTAACTGCGGGAATTAGTTATTTTTTTCACGCATATATATAAAAAAAAAAAAAATTTTAATATAATGTATATAATATATGTGTACGTACGCAGACTAATTAATAATAATATACTCACTTCTATTAATCCCCGGTCCGAATGAAATATTTAATTAATTGGATATTTATTTATAATACCTTTCTTATTCAACCTATTTATTATTGAAAAAAAAAAAAATATATATAAATATATATATATATATAATATATATTATTATCATATTACACGAATATATTAGTTAATCGCCAATCCCGCAGTTGGCTCAAATGGAAGTGATAGATTTAGCGGGTTTTCTTTTTTCTTTTTAAGAAACATTTTTATTTTTTTTTTTAGAAGACAACAACATATAATATATTATTATCTTTCGGCATACATAATAGAATATTATCATTCATCGATTTAATGTAAATAGCGAATATTAGCAAAATTAGCAAAATTAGCAAAATTAACAAAATTAGCAAAAATTAGCGTATATTTTTTTTTTTTCAATCGGCATTATTTCCATACTTTCGAAAAATACATATAATTATTATTTCTTTTCAATGTATATATAAATATTAAAACAATATTAAAAAAAAAAAAATTGGCATAAAAAAAAAGAAAGAAAGAAACGAAAAAGTCGTAATTTTTTTTTTTCTTACGGGTTTTGTTTCGTTTTGGCGGAAAATAATTCGAAAGGTTTTTTTAGATATTTTAAGATTATGGATGAATTTAAGATTTTTTTTTTTTAAAAAGATAAGAATTTTTTTTTATATAATAAAATATGATTAATAAGAAAAAAAAAAAAATATTAAAAAATATTATAAAAACAATAAAAAATTTTAAAATTTTAATAAAAATAATAATACAAAAAAAAAATAAAAAAAAAATTTTATTTTTTTTTATAAAATGTAAATATAATATACAAAAGTTTTAAAAGTTTTTTTTTTTATATAATTTAATAATAATGATAATATATATATAAATATTTTTTTTTTTTTACGACTTTTTTTTTTTTTTTCAAAAAAAAAGTGTTCAAGTTTTATAGTTTTTTGAAAGTTTTTTTTTTTTTTTTATAATAATAATAAATAATAATAATAAAGAAATAATAAAGATGAAAAAGTAAAGAATAGGAATTTTTTTTTTTAACGGTAATTTTCAGAGTTTTTTACGAGTTTTTATATAAGACTTTCAATCAATTTTTTTTTTTTTTTTGGTGTAGCCTTTGGCTTGCTTTTCCAAGTTCTTTTTTTTTACATTTTTTACATTAAAAAAAATTTTTTTTTTTTTTTACCATGAGAAATCAAAAAAATCATAATCATAAATTAGTAAAAATTATATTATTATTCACTTTACTCGGCATTCACCGAAAAATAAACTGAATGAAAATGAATCTTGATATGTTTATATGAAAATGCGCGAACTTTTCAATTAAATCTTTTGATTATATAAATAAATATAATATATATATATTGATATTATTTATTATACATTGTAAAATATTAAATTATAAATCATATTATTTATATTTTATTCTAATATATTTCTTCTATCACTTATACAGGAAAGAACATCAATTTACACGAAAAAAAAAAGAATTTTATATACATAAAAAAGCGGTTAGACATATGCAAGCCAAAAACCACGAAATTGGTAAAGTAATAGAATAATAGAATCACAAAACTCGTAAACCTTAAAAAAATAAAATAAAATAAAATAAAATAAAATAAATAAAAAAAATTTTTTTTTTTTAAATTGCTTATATTAAAATAAATAATACGCATCAGTGAGATTATACTAAACCTAATAAATTACGTGTCTATTTTAAAAAGTAGCGCGCTTTTTACAGAATTTTCCGAATTATGTGACACCATTTAAATATAATATTATTCTATTGAACTTTGTATTTTAACAATATTAGAATATATCAAGAGAACAAAAACAATCGATTTTTTCCCGAGTCAAAAACACAAATTATCGCTCCTGTCATACCAATCGATCAATCTGTACTACAGATTCTTTTTCTATTTGCATATCAATTTATCCTTTTCGCGTACTATTAAATGTTTTTATATGGTTTAGCATCCTTTTATTTCGGACTTTAAAGTTATCTACAACAATTAAATTTTTGATCCTTTCAAATATCCTTGCATATCATTAAAATCACGTCAAAATTTTTTTTTTTTTTACTATTTCATTATATTTCATTTAATCATTTTATTAATGACATTTTTTTATTATAAAAAGTTTTCTTTATTAAATTTCTATTTTTAGTCCTTTTTTTTTTTTATCCCTTTTTTTTTTATTTATAATGAAAAAATAATGGCTAATGTACGATTATTTCGATCGAACGTCATACATATTGTGTAACATTATATTAAGTTAAAGACTATTGAATTAATGTTTATGCTTTACCATTGTATTTTTTTTTTTTTTTTTATTCTTAAAAAAAAATTCAATAAAAAAAATTTTTTTTTTCTTTTTTACCACTTTTACAAAACAATGCGGAAGATTTTATTAAAAGGTAGATGTCACGTGTAGATCCGCAGTTTCATTTGATTCTATGTGGTTGAAATTTGAATGATTTTTATTGGATGTTAATTCTAAATTTGGTTCCATAATAAAAAATTAAATCATTCGTTAGTTGAAATGTAAAAAAAAAACAACACCATATTCTTTAGTAAATATTTTGTTCATCTTACTTTCCTCAGAGAAAAACAATTATTTTTAGTATTTATTTTTAGTATCGGTAATAATTTTAATCCGTATGCAATTAAAAATCGGTTAATCGGTTAAAATGTTGTGCCATTGCATGAGCTAGTGACATAGTTTGTATAACATCCAAGTATTACGGCTGAGTCAACCGGAAATTGGTATTTCCTTCAATCCGATTAATCACGAGATTGATCATGATATATAAAACTTTTCCCTATTTTGAGTTGCGGCGCTCATATCATATCACTTATAATCTTAGGTGATGATTTTAGCATTTAACCAAGAATATTCTAGAAGTCTCAAGATTCATCGATCTTAACCTAATTTGTTTAAAATGTTTTAATTACTCTTCTCAAAAATACCAAGAATTTCGATTTGTAAAAAAAAACCGATGTTATTATGACAATAAAATGGATCCTCTTTATTGTGAAAATAAAAATAATAATTAAAAAAAAGGTGTACATTCGTAGATTTCGAACACATTTTTTTATTATTTTGCCAAAAGTAGCGCCACGTATGATTCATTTTTTTAATTAAAAAGGAATAGTAGGCATGTAGCGCCACGATGATTTCATTTTATTTACCAAAAATGAATTATATTTTGGTATAAGAAATTGGTTAGAAAATTAAAAGTGGGGACATTGCGCCACAGTTACACAATTGAACGCAGTTGAATTGGATTTTTTCTCCGATATTATCACGGTTACACAATTCAATTCCAACTTTGATTCTTTCATATAAAAACACTCCGATGCCTAATAACGTAATGATCTTCTCTTTTAATCATTAGAAATTTAAAAAAAAAAAGTGTTTCGAGGATTTTTCAATGATCAATTGCTTATTTTGATTTATATATATTTTATATATATTACTTTTTTGAATAATTTAGAAATATTCTAGTTACTATATTAAAGTAAGTACAAAAGAGTTTGTTTATATGTATAAAAAAAACACCGACAATAAATTTTATTTTTTTTTTAAAGGTAAAGTTATACTTTAAAAAGAAAGTTATATTGAATAATTTGATATACCATTAATAGAATAATAAATCAGATATCCGAGAAAAAATTTTTTTTTTTTACGACTTTGTTTTCCTAATATAATTTGTATCATATAATGAATGGTTGATTGATTTGATTAAAATTTCATTATATGACCTAATTTTTTTTTAATCAAGTAACTTTGATAACATGGCAAACATGTGGAAATCTTTTTCATGACCTTATTTGATTATAATATACGAATAATTATAAATTAGATATCGGAATATGTAAAATTTGTAAATAAAATGAAAATACTTCAATCATTCGCTTTAATGTAAGAATAAAGACAAGATTTTACGATAAAATCGATTTCCTTTTAAAGGAAAGATTTTTTTCAAATAAGAGATTGATATTATTTTTTATATCACTTTTCACAAAATAAAATAAAAATAAATTATTCGGAATGAATGGATGAAAATACGCGTGTAACTAAAAATATGCGGGGAAATAAGCGTATCAAATTTTTTTTTTTATATCAAATCTATGTTTTTTTAAAAAAAAATTTTATGAAAATCAGGGTTATCTGTTATACGATTATAAATTATGATCCATTTTAAGAAAACAATTAAAAAAAAAAAAAAAATTTACCTATACTAAATATATAAATATATTTATGATGGGTAAACAATGATTCACATGCTTTCATGAATTGTATACAGTCATTACAGTGTTTCTAAAAAGAACATCTTTTAGGAGATTGTATAAAGATCATTTATTAATTATTTCTCTTAAAATTTTATATCACAATCTCACGAAATTATAAAAAATAATAAATATCCACATGTTATTTATATAAACTTAGTAATCAAATGACCCTTTTTTTTATTGAAAGAAGATTCTTTTGTGGAAATTTATTAAATTTGTTTCAAATTTATTACAAGAAACATATGAAATTTATCAAATTTACACGAGTTGATACAGTATACGGCATAATCGATATATGGTCATATAGGACTTGTTAATATCATTTAATTACATTGAAATTAAAACCTTTATTTTAATGATACTATTCTTTTCTTAAATAAGAGTGAGGTTACCGATCACATGATACACATAACTTTGGGTTTGACATGCAATACGTATATACGTGCAATAACTTTTTTTTTGTTACATACATCATGTCAGCATTCTCCCATCATGATCTTCGATCTATCATTTCTTTTATGTCGTATATGTCGTAGGTGATTAGTACGTGGTCTTTAACACATTAGTAGTTGTTGCCAAAATTTTGGCCCAAATATTACGTTTCATTCTTATTTTTATATTTTCTATTTGATGCTCCGTTGTCCAACATCAGACAGAGAGCCATTATCGCATTCTTTCTAGTAGTCAACGTTTATTTCAATAGTGCTGAAAGTACTTCCGATTTTATCGACAAACCGTTCTAAAGTATCTAAATCTTAAACTTGCAATTCCGTAATTATATCATGCAGTAATTGCAGTAACAATTCAAATAGTCCGCGTGACTTAAACTATTCCAGTAACACCGAAAAAATTCCGCAATTTTGGGCAAAACTATAAATGATCGGCACAGCGGGTTTAAGCTGTCAATGCCATTGCATTTTTCGATGCTCTTGTCTTATACAGTTCTTTTGTATATAATACTTTATAAATAATAAAGAGCTTTATAAACGATGTGTGCATACTTTATAAATGCATCCACAATTTCCTCAATTTTTTCACTCGCTTTAATCCCTACAAAAATTTATTTTAGCAAGCTGTAGATCACATGATTATTATATAAGTGGCGTACTCCTTGAAAACATGTCATATTTCACTTATTTCGCTTAATATTTTTACAAAAAATAACAATAAAGTTTGCCATACTTGATAATCATATCTTATAATAGTTAGTAATGTGTATGCTATTTAAAGTTGCCTTTTAAGCTGAGTTTAAAATCGAAACTATTCTAAAATAGTTTAGAAAATTATTTCAAATTTCAAAACTTTCTAAACTAAAAGAGTTGATTTTTTTATTTTCAAGTATAATTTTTAAATTAATTTTAGAGTTTCAAATTAGTAAATTAGTTTTAAATTAAATTTAAGATTCTTTCTCTTGAAGCTAAGGTAGTTGAATTTGAAGCTAAGCTGAATGATTTGGAATTAGAACAGGTGTCCCATGATTTGAATGTAGTGGGGTACTAGAGGAGCCAGGAAAGCAAGAAGAGATACCAAAGCTACCAGATTGAATTGATGAAAATTTAAGAAGTCTTGTCTATAGCCCCGGACTCGAAGATAAAGTGAAGGAACTCTAAAAAAATTGCTAAAGAAGATTTACTAGAGGTATTGTAAGAGGCGTTGCAAAAAGTATTACAAAAGACAACGGTATCAAATAATAGGTCAAAGCTGGATGATTCGATAAGAGAACCATCCCTCAAATTTTTTCAGGATGAAAGAAGCCGGACAGATTCATGAAATCTGAATTCATCTTACCTCGCAGATCGACAAATCAAAGAGGACCTCCTCCCACTGAGAGATCAATAACTCCACCAGCTGTTACTAAAGAGCAGAGCTTCTATATCGACCGAATTATCACAAGCTTCATTAGGTGGCGCAGAAGTGGTGCCATTGTTTCGGGTGCCTATGATAACATATTCTATACTTACCTTACTACTTATTGCAATTATATGGATTGTGGTTAGGAAAAAAATATGGAATTCATGGAAAAAAAGCGACCGATACATGCGATTTACATCACTGAACATAGCTGAGGCCAGAATATCGGTAAAGATAACACTACACGTGTTAAAAATTCAAAAGCCCAATTTCAGGCTAAACTTTATTAATATTATATGGTAATACAATATGGTAGATAGTAATAATTATATATTGTATGAATGAAGTTTTTAAATCACAATTTTAATATTCATTGCGGTTGAGCGTCATTGTAGAAGTTGGAACCGGTTAAGATTTTCTTTTGATCAGTTTCCATAGTGCACAGGGAGGGTTTTCATCGAATTTAACAACAACGTTCAACTCTTTATGTGTTACACATGTTGAAGTATTTTGACTGGGAATGATGTTAACAACATCATTAGAATATGGTATTAACATGAAACGTTGGTTGTTTCCTACTTCCTCAACTGTAACAGCAGTGAGTTGTTTGTCAACACCGTTGAATTGGGCGTGTTGGGCGCGTTTGTCAGAATTAACGACACTGATGTAACTGCCATGATCAATTACCCACCAAATAGGTTGCTTTGATAGAACAATTTTGCCATCATTATTTGTTGCCCAAAATAAATTAGGGTTTGCAATTAATTGAATTTGAAGTTGACGTGAAGGGGTACAGGGCCTCTAGGTATTTGTGTTAAAGCAACACCAATAAAGGTAGTTAAAATGAGCAAAAAAAGGT
This sequence comes from Oehlia diaphana, assembly GCA_003833135.1. Classification (NCBI taxonomy): domain Eukaryota; kingdom Fungi; phylum Glomeromycota; class Glomeromycetes; order Glomerales; family Glomeraceae; genus Oehlia; species Oehlia diaphana. The sequence goes on from QZLH01000031.1 coordinate 102,364, forward strand.
TGAATTTCATTTTGATTTTTTCTGTCGATTGATAGAAAAGAAAGTTTTTTTTTTTTCTTTTAATCAAAGGCGTATTTATACATGTAAAAATAGGTATAGTGACAAAATGCTTGGCAAAGCTACAAGCCTGAATGCTTAGATTATTCAAAAAGTATTCTCTAACTGAATTATTGATACTTGGTATTACGGAATTTAATCGTAACACGTCATTACATTGTCAGTATGTTTTGAAAATATAAAGCTTTGGATAGAGGAAATATCTAAGTATCTAATTTTTTGTTATGTGCTGTTCGCCTATGTTACAGTATATTGAAAATCATGGCAGTATCGAAGTGGTGAAGGAATTGCGCCACTATGATTAACTACAATTTGTATGGATGTTGGGAGGCGATGTGGCTTACTAATTATATTCATGATTTGCCTGCATGCGGTAAGCCTATTTGTCTTCAAAGAACTCGCTAAAAGTAAAGATTACTAATTAATAATTCTGAGATTAACTTTCCAGTACACCAGCACATTATGTTGCACTATATATATGATCAGCAAATCAGACCCCTTACATAGAAAAATCCCGTTAAAAAATGCGCAATCTAACGACCTAAACTTAGCTAAAAAATAGCAAAATGCTTCATTATATCATCGTATGGTTTGAAATACAACAATTCATCAAACAAATTAAATATAATTTAATAGATATTGATTAAAGCTACAAAATGACGTTAAAATTAGCCTGTTTAGTTCATCAAGTTTTACTAGGAAGAACTTTAGAATTACAAACATGTTACGTAAAGTCAGTATATTGGTTTTGTAAATATAATTCAGATATATATAATATTCACATTTGAAACATATAATTTTGATCAGTTCTTATAATTTTGGCTGAAATATAAGCTTTATTCTAGTTAATTTAAAATAAAAAAATTTTAATTTTAGCTAAAATTAATAATTTCAGCTAGAATTACAGAGAAGTATTAATCACATGATTATTTATTTCCGTTCAATTAAAAGTTAATATTAATTCAATTACATAATTTTTTTAAATTTCTTAATTTGAAATATATTGATAATTTGTTATGTCTCCCATAAAGATTCGTATTCTTCTTCCGGTAATTGCTTAACCATCTCCATCTCACTACTAAGAACCTGACTCGCAAGTGGGTCACGCTATGAAAGTCTGAGGATTTAACCTCACCTACACTCTCCCGCAAAATTTTGGCATATCGAGATTTGCTTCTTTTAAGATTCCCTTTCAATATTCGCAAATTATTTTTGATAGTCTCGTCTGGTAATTCTTCTTCCTGTCTATCAATCTCAAAATCCCGAAGACTGCACATTCCTTCATATGCGTCATCAAACTAGCTAGTCACCTTGTTTTGATAAATTTGGTGTTCAGGTGTTTTTGGTTTGCCTTTCAGATCGAAGACATTGGTTACTAGACAAAAACCTACAAGATCTAGATCGATATTGTTTACTGTCAACGGAGTTCTTACTTTTCCAACCATCGATTCCGATGCCTCTCTCAAATCATTCCCTAAATCTGAAAATATATGCATTGGTAATGTAATGAACTTGTAGCACACATTCACTTGTAACATACCGCTGATTATAGCATCATCATCTTCTTGCTTGTTGTAGTTCTCGTCATTTTACTGCTGGAAGAACTAGATGATATCTCACATTCTTTCGTGCTAGCTTTATGCTTTTTTTGATTTCTCTGATATCTGTTCTTCGGCTCGTCCAATTTCTTCTTGTATAGTAATACTTTTGATAGTGCGCTAACAATAGACAGTTAAAGAAAATCGTAAACGCCATGTATAATGTTACGCTTAGTAAGATCAAAAACAATACATACTATATGTACCCGATCCGAAATAGCTATCGATTCTAATTCTTTGAGATGCTTATTCCATAACAAAATATTTGCGGAATCGTTATCAGAGTTCTTAGCGAATATATGAAAGAAAAGTTAGACCGAAGTGTTTCATCGTAGATTGGTTAATTGATTGCCTGTTAGCCACACATGCTATAATGGAGCCCACGGCCCAGACTATAACATGCTTCCCACTTCAAGCAACAACGCAAGTTGCCTTGTGCGAAAATCGCTCAGAACACGACTGCAGGGTAATTAGCAAATAATATCAACGGAGCTACCAACGCATATTATAATGGGACCTAAAAGTCCAACCAATTATAATACTTCCCAATTCAGGCAACAACGCAAGTTGCCTTGTGCGAAAAATCACTCAGAACACAACTGCAGGGCATGGTAATGTGCTCCTATTATAAACATAATTAAGTTCTTTGTTGGGAAAAAAAATTTTTTTGATTGATCAATCGGTCATGTGCCATATTAATATGAAAATTATGCGCAGTTCTGTCTGTCAATCGGCCAATTAAAAATGCGTGCATAGATATCATTTACCAATAGTAACGCTTTATCGTTTCTCAAAAAAATTTTCGATACCAAATGCTCGAAGTGAGAGAAACTTTATTAATGATTTTTCAGATATATAACGAATAAGAAAATGTTATAGAAGCGAAATAATATGATGCTATCAAAGAGAGAGGGAGTACGCGGATCCTAGGCCATTTAATGCGAGTTCCAGCATCAAGTTATTTCTTTGCTCTCTCACATTTTCGAAAATTATCTACATACTCTTTCTCTACCCGAAATAAATTGTCCCACCAATAACTACAGAATCTTAGTCTATCTATATCTCTCACATCCACAATATAAAATAATATTTCCCGCAAGAAAACTTCTTTGAGATTAAGTGATTTCGAACCTACAACATAAAAAATTCGGGAGATTAACAACTGAGGTAAAAAAAAATAATCAATGCAATATTTCCTATTCATACCTACCTCTACAATCCATTTTCACAACATTCCACTCCGCCTTATATTTAAGAAATTTGTTGCTTAATGCGTTATAATAAAGGTATGTCGATTTTTTTTATCGCCAGTACGATACTGCGCCAGACATCATGTGAAGAAGCCAGATATACTGCGCCAAATTTTGTTGAATACTGCACTGATGAGACACGTTAGCTAGTTATTTCACTGCCCCTATTATTCACGTGATGATAGTCCAAGATTTCTCAATATGCCGATATATAACAAGAAGACCAGAGAAAGCAATATGTCTGGTTTATTTTGGAACATCTAAGAGGTGGGAAAATCGACTAACATCGTGATGACATGTTTAGAGAAACTAGCTGAGCAATAAACCAACTTATTTTATTATTAGTTTGCAGATCGTTCGATTGTAAATATCGAAGATGCAAATAATGGTAGGTTAGATTGATTTTGATTTTTTTTCATTTTACTTTCACAAGGCGGGATAAAAGGATTCACTAACTAGGTCATCACCTTCTTATATAATTCACAGAATCGATTTTATTATACACTTTTAGGGGAAATTACGTTAATATGATCGCATCATGAAAATCTGATCAATGGACTCTCCTTAATTTAACAATAAAAGAATTTAACACTATCCATATGTAAAGATCATTAATGAGAATATGCGAGAAAGTTTGAGAATAAAAGTCTCTGGATCTTCGCTGGCAATCTTATTGCCCAATAATTTGCTGATACAGATTTCCTAAATTGCCCTGTATTAATATGCATACTCTTGAGCAATAAAAAATTAGTATGTAGATTCCAGAAGAATCATACCAGTCACCTCCCACATAAGAAAAAAATAATTGACTACATGGTTTGGATCACTTAGCACTCTAAATGTTTTTTATTTGCAATACATTTAAGCTAAAATAAATTACATGGTATGGGACTAGCCTTGGGTATATGATGCCACTCCATGACTATAGATCAGGATTGGGAATTGTACTTGTACTTGAAAATTTAGAAATTTTATTGGTTAATTTTATAAATATAAACAATATTGATCACATAATAACTATCTAAAATGGTTAAATTATATCCTAAAAAGTAATATTTGTATTAGTACAGTGTACTTAATACTTGTATGACATTTTTGCTAGTACAGTACATACTAGAATTTTGCTAGTACAGATATACTACCATAACTCTATTGTAGACTATTATACACTATGTCATATGATAATTGTGAAGACTCTTAAATTCAGTAAAAATAATATAATATATATACTGTAAATAGTATTATTAAACTAATAGATTAATTTATAGTTATCAATCAGTTTATACTTATTGGATTCAATTTTATATATAGTAATAATTATATATTAAAACTGAATAATAACTATTGAATAATTACCTAATTTATTTAAATTAATTAATCTTTTTTAATTCAAATAACCTAAATTTTTACATAGTTATTAATTGAATATATGTCTTATTGATTACTAATTTTTTGGTTAACCTATTAGTCTGATAGTTATTAATAGGGTATATATCCAATTTTTTAGCTTTTGACATATGCTTATATTAAATATTACTTAATTTATATTAATTGTATTAAACTACCACTTGAAAAATTTTTTAAAATCAAATCTTATTCTATATATTTTTAGTTTTAATATATTTTAGTATTTTTTAAACTGCAAAATTTATATATGTATAATACATTTTATATGAATTTATTTATAATAAAAATCTATACAATTTTTAATGCATACTTTTTTGAATTCTTTAAGTATTATTATTTGTTATATTGTTAGTTTTAATGCTAAAATCTAATATTTATTAATATTACAATTATTTTATATTTTTACAATAAAAAATAATATTAACTTTATAGGTATTTTTTTATTCTAAAAACATTATTTTCTAGATTTTTCTTAAAGATATTATGAAGATCTAAAAAATTAATAAAATCAACAAAAATATTTTTTAAATTCTAATTAGCATTAATATATTAAGGTTTATATTTATGATTACATATGTTTTGCAGCCAAATTTGACTGCAATTTTATTTTTTAATTAAAGACACTTTTAAATACCTTAAAATATTTTATTATATAAACCAATTTTTTTGTATAAATTCTATAGTATTTTTTTAAAAGTAAATAATTGACAAATTATAATAATTAGTAGCAAAATTTTTTAAATTGAAATATCTTTTTATTTATTAATCCTAGAATATAAAATTACCACCATTTGATGCATCTTAATGAGAAGAATCTGATAGAAATAAAATTATCCTTCTGAAAATATTATGTGATAGGATAACTTGTAAAATCTAAAAATTTATAAAATAATATAACTTTTTATTTATCAATTTTAGAGTTATAATTTTGTTACCATTAAATGCGCCTTAATAAGAGGAATCTAACAAATATAATTTCATCTTTTTATGATCACTAGATCTTAAGATATTTTAAAAATTCAAAATTTTTAAAAATTAATTTTAGCCCTACAGTTTAAGGGATAAGAGTAAATAAGAAAAAATATCCATCCAATGTAAATCTTATTTTTTCCTGAAGGATTCTTTAATTAAAATTATTTTAGCAATTAATTTAATAATTTAATCAGTAATTTATAAATTCTTTAATGTTTATTAATAGTTATTTATAACTGTATCTACTAATAGAATTAGGTTACATAGTTTAATTAGATTGTAAAATTTATATTATGGCAATGGCTGATTATTTATAATAATTCATAAAGCAAATTTATTGTTTTTTTTTTAGTAAACAGGACTATATCAGCCAAATTATATTATAAATCTGTATAAATATTTTTGTATTGTGTTACCTGTGATACTTGCGGCTTAGTAACGCTTTTTTTACATCTAACGGTTTATTTGAATTCTGATTTATATGAAATTTTGCCGATCATATCAGGTTTACCACATGATTAAAATATCATAAAATAAATGCTTCTTTTAAAAAGTAATGCTCCTTGGATTAATATTAATTATATAAATATTATCAGTTATATTAATTAAAATACATTACTAGTAAAACCAATCATTTATTGCCGTCTTTTAATATTAAAAGTAATTTTATAATTCAGTAATTTCTTTGTCAAATTATAATTTCAAAAATCGGACAAATTTCCTAAAATTAAATAAATTCATGTTACAGTACATTATTGACTTTATCAATCATTCAATCATTGCGAAGAAAATATTCAAGGTGTTGATCAACGGTTAAATGAAAAAAATATTTGATTTACGGATCAATTGCTTTTTTTAGCAATGAGATATTGATGAATCTTGGAATAGAACAAACCTCAGATGAAAGGCCAAAGATTTTTTTATAAAATATGTAATTGTAATTGAGTTTATTTTTATTTTTATGACGACAATAGTTTAAAAATTCAATAGAAAGTTTCAGTTCTGAAAAAAAAAAAAAAATTGGTATATGTACAATGAAATTTTATTCATGTTTTAAACAATAATAATTATTAGCATTTATACATAGATAGAATCTTTGAATCACTTCTATCCCTTGAAAGTTGAAACGTACCGGTTTTTCTTATTACCGTCACGTCAAACAAATAAACAAATATATAAATTTGTACCACCTTTATTAGTTTCATGAATGAATAGTATATATTTACCTTTTTCGATTAATTGTAAACCAATGAAAAATAATTGTATTTAATTTTGGCCGAATGAGCTTAAAATTTGCATAATTATAATCAACGATCTAATATAATCTAATATTAAATTAGACTTAATTTAGTAAATTTATTTTAGATTTTACTATTTTATTTTTTTTTTTAAAAAAATTATTTTTTATTTTATATTTTTGTTCTGCAAACGAATTCCACTTCGCCGAATGGCTGTTTTTGATGTCATACATATACAGTATATAATAATCTAATAATAGAATTAAAGGAAAGTAAGAGAAAATTTTATATATTAGTGATACATGATGCATGATTTGTAAACCCCCTTACAGCAAAGAATAATTATTTTTATTTTAAAATATTCTCTAACCGTGTAACATGTGTTTCTTTTAATGAAATATATCAGAAAGAAAAAGCAAAAAATCAAAAAAAAAAACTAAAAAAAAGTTTGTAAGAGGAATGAAACCGAATTGACAATATTTAACAATAGAATGATAATACAAGGAATCATTTACCCTTATTAAACCGATCAAAAATTAAATTATCAATCCATATTTAGTAATCTGTATTTACAGTGCATAAAAAGTATTTTTTTTTTTTGTAACGTCGTGTAACATTAAATTGTGATCCATATATAGAGGTCAAATTAATCTGATGCTTTAATGCGTTGAACTTTTTGCACTGGCTGGCACCTGTTTGAAATTTTTTTTTTTTTTCGCAAATAAACTACTTCTTTAGATTAGCAATCCCCGCAAAAATTTCATAATAGTTCTAAATACGGCTTTATTTCTTTAGAAGAGAACTACAGTTCTCATTCCTAATATAATTTTATTTAATGAGAAAGTAGTGAAAATTTATTTATATATATATTATATTTATTTATATGTTTGCTGTTTTTGTCTGCGACAAACCGGTAAAACTATATACACTGTCCCTAACTAATTATAAAAAACTGTACATATTCTAAAATATTTATATTTTATCATTAATATCCATTCTATCTTCTTTGAGTAGGGGAGATTATTCGATAGTTGACAGAACAAAGACTCATTTCATATAACTGTAATACCAAATAAATTCCCCCTTATTAAAGAATAATTAATATATTTTATTTATTATTTAACAATATAAACTTCTTTTTTGGAAAAAAAATTAAATCAAAAAAAAAAATGGCTTCGAATATAGGCAATTCAAAATTTTCAAATTCAAACGATGAAAATAAAGACAATAATAGTGTTAATAATAATAATTATTATTACCAACAACAACAGCAAACATCATTAAATGCTATGCCATCATCCGGTGATTCAATGTCAATGACAAGTTCTTTTAGTCATTCTCATTTAGAAACAGATACAACTTATTCTCATGATCTTCTAACAGGTGGAATAAGTAGAACTTCATCTCCCGCTCCATATCAATTACAAGAAAATGATACATCATCACGTCAAGTTCAATTCCCAATAGCGGAAAATAACATTAATAAATCTTCACCTCAGCAACAAGAACTTTCACAGACAGTATACAAACCTCCAACTGAACCTCCACCTTCAGTTCCTCCTTATTTGTCTCCACCTCTAACTAATTATGAACCACCGAAATATACTCCTTCAGCTGATCAATTCCGTTCCAAAAATAATTCGGACATTATACTTGAAGCTGGTATTTCAAATTATAATAGCAATATTGCTGAGGAAATAAAAGCATCTTTACAATCTGATCAATCAATTAGGAAAGGTAAATATTAAATTTTTTGAAGATCGCAAAAAAAAGGAATTATTAAATTAAAAATTTTTTTTTTTTTCATAGCCTTTGTGAGAAAAGTATACCTTCTTCTTACATTGCAATTGCTACTTACAATAACGTTAACCGTATTCTTTATGTATTGTGAGCCAGTGAAAAAATTTGTTGCTGAATAGTACGTAAAATTTCGTTTCGTTTAAAAATATTTTTTTAATTAAGTAATTTTCTAAAAAAAAATAATTTTTTTTCACATATATTTAGTCAGTGGTTATTCTTTGTATCATGGATTATGACATTTATTTCATTATTAATCTTATTTTGGCAACGAAAGAGAAGTCCTTTAAATTTATTTTTGTTATTATTATTCACTATATTTATGTCATATGGTATCGGTACAGTAGGTAAGATAAAGAAATTTTCATCATCTAGTCTAATATTATCTTACTCATTTGATTTGATTTAATTTAATTTTTATCAAAATTTTTTTTTTTAGTGTCTATGTATTCATCCAAAGTTGTATTACAAGCATTCTTAATAACATTTGGAGTATTTATAGCATTAGAAGTATTCACATTTCAGTCAAAATATGATTTTTCATCGTGGGGACCATTTTTATATGTTGCGTTATGGATTGTAATATTTGCTTCAGTAATTGGATGGTTATTTCCTTACGATAAAGGATATCATATTGCTATAAGTGTTGTTAGTGCTTTATTATTTAGTGCTTATATCATTTATGATACCTATATGATATTAAAGAGAGTCAGTCCTGAGGGTGAGTATTATTTTAATCGGCGCCACCTTTTTTTTAATTTTGCCTTTTTTATTAAGTATTAAAAATAATTTTTTCTTTTTTTTTTTAGAATATATATTAGCAACTGTAGATTTATATCTTGATGTAGTTAATTTATTTGTGGCAATTATAGCAATTATTGGTGGAGGTGATCGATAGCATTAATTGATTCGTATTTTTTTTTATTTGTTTTTGTTTTATTTGTGCATGGGTAGAAAATCTATTTATATTTTGTACCTTTTTATGCACCATTACTATTTTTAATTTCTCAATTCGATTTTTTTCTTTTTTTTTTTTTCTAAAAAGAAAGAAAAAAAGAACAAAAGGTATATATTTAGAAGGAGAAAAAAAAAAGAAAAAAAAATTATATATATTATAATTAAATAATTATTATTTCTTTTTTGTAAAATAATAATAATAATAAAATAAAAAGATTATTATTTGAGGGGTGTGTGTGAGAAAAAAATAATTTTTTGTGTGAATCATATGATATTATCGTTTTTTACCAAATTTCTTTAAAGTGGATTTTTTTTTTTTTTAATTGATGATTGGTAAATTTATCAATGTTTGTGTTGCAACGAGTTTTTAAATTAATTCTAATTAATCCTGATCAACATAATCTTATCATTCCTAAAAAAAAATTTTTTTTTTTTTTTCATAATAATCATGCCGACTTCACAAAATTCTGAAACTTCAAATAATGATGATACAACAAAAGATTTTATAGATAATTATATTAAAGATATAAATACATATTTAGGTGATTTTTTAAAATCATCACAACCTACTTATGATCCAAATGATAATTCAATTAAGGATTCATTACCAACAAACACGACGACGACGACAACTAGTTCAGAAAAAGAACATGAAACACAAGGAGCAACAACAAAATCATCATCTGTTTCATTGTCTGAATTATTAAAATCTCCTACTGTAAACCCTGATATATTTTCAAATCGACCTTTTAAAGATGAAAATAATAACAATGAGTCATCATTATCATCATCATCACCACCATCATTATCATCTGATGATAAGAAACAATCATTAGCACAAAAACTCAAAATATCAGAAATAAGTACTGATTATTTTAATCAGAAAAAAGAGATATGGAATGGTGCATTAATAAATTGTTCTGAATTACATATAAAATTACAAGAATGTATGTCTTTTGGTGGAATATTTGATAAAGCTAGTTTATGTATAAAAGCGAGAAGAAAATTTTGGGAATGTATGGAAGATCAAAAAGTAAGTAAAAATAATTCAAGTTATGTTTAAAATTTTTGAAATTTTTGAATATTTCTCATTTGAATTTTTCATCTGAATTTCTCATCTGAATTTATTATCTGAATTTCTTATTTGAATTTCTTGGATATTTTTCTATAAAAATAAAACTAGAAATTCTTACAAGATAGTGGATATGCTTCTCCAGGCAAAAGTTTAGCAGAAAATGACGAAATTTTATATGAAGCAGACTTGTATAATATTTCTAAACTTGCTAAAGAAGAGCAATCATAAAATATTTTTTTAGATTACTATGTACAGTAAAATAATTAAAGATTTATTATGAAAAGATATTGATATTATATTTGTTTTATAACATTGGAACAATAAACTAATAAATAAACTCCATTTTTTAATTTATTTTTTTTTAAAAAAAAGTAAAGAAATTAAAATAATTTATTTTATTTAATTCACACTATTTCACACTCATTTTGTTTATATTATAATCTTCTAGATTTTCTTGGTCTACATCCATTAAAAGGTAAAGGAGTAGTATCAGTAATTCGTCTAACATTCCATTGATTCTCTACATTAGCTATAGCCTTAAAAGCAGCATCTCTACCAGGACCAAATCCATTTATACAAATTTCAACATTTTTAACATTTAAATTTTTTTCTTTAATTTTTTGTATAACACCAATAGCAGCTTGATGAGCAGCTTCATAACCACCTCTTTGAGATTTTTTAAATCCAACACTACCTCCTGATTTAGTTATTAAAATATTACCACGAGAATTTGTTAATGTTACTATAGTATTATTATATGATGCATGAATATGAAGAATATAATTTTCTTCCGTTGGAACTAAAAAATCTGATAAAAGTTTTGCTATCTCATGATTTGAAGATGATGTTGAAGAAGATGATGATGTTGATGATGAAATAGTTTGTGATAAAGATTTTTTAGGCTCATTTGATGAAAAATTAAATAAAAAATTATCCATCTCTTCTTTTTCTTTTGATGATGAAGATTCTTCTTGTTCTTGTTTAAAAATGGATGATGATGATGTTGTTGTTGTTGATTGGTTTGAACTAAAAAGACCTAATATATCATCAATATCATCAATACTTGGTTGATATTTTGATCCATCATTATTCTCTTGATTAAATTCATTTTTGTCAATTTTGTCGATTTCTTTCTTTTCCTCTATTTTATCCTCCATTTTATTTTCGTCATTATTTTTTTCATTATTCGATGATGATGATGTTAATAAACGTTTTTGAAAAGAATTCGACAAATTACGATATAAATATAACGAATATAAATTAGATGAAACCAATTTTTTAGGAATAAAATTGTTCAAAGTATTTTTAAAAATTGATAACATGTTTAAAAAAGATAAATTTATATTTCTGAACACAAACTTTTCATCAAAAAAAAAAAAAATTTGAACCGCACGTGACCAAATTTTTAATGCTAACCGATTTGTGTTACCCATGAAATTATTCATTATATAATTAAAATCATTACCTATTTATTTTTTTTTGTTGAAATTTATTAAATTTATTAAATTTTTTTGGAATTTTTTTTCTCTTTTTTTTGACAACCAAAAAGGTCCTTAATTAAAAAAAATAAATTGTTCAAAAATCTGTATTGTTCTTTACTAAAATTGCTAAATCAAATCCTCTTATCAAAAAAAAAAAAAAATCGGAAAAAAAAGGAAAGAAAAATTCTTTTTTTTAACTTGTAAATAATTAAAAAAAGATTCGATCTAAAGAATTATAGTCCAATAATTACAACGCTAAAAATTCTCTTAAGATTAATAAAAAAAAGAATAAAATTAAGATAAATTAAATATACATTTAAAATATACACATCCCCCACATAAATCAGTTTGAAAATAAAATTTACAATGAGCTAAAATATTCATATTGTTTATCTAAGGGACACACACATATTGGTATCTTTTATGAATGAAAATTGGACCAAAAAAAAAAAAAATTAATGATAGTCCAAATTGTGTATACAAAATAAAATTGTCTAGAATTTACAATATAAAGTCCTTGTGATAAAAAAAAAATTTTTTTAATTAATGGCCTCCGTCAATTATCATTGACATTCTTTTTGTTGCTTGTTTCTTCAACAAAGCTGAGGGTTCAGACATAACAATTGTACTTTTTGGTCTAGGCTTAGCTGGGGCTGTATTTGATCTTCTAGTCATAGTAGGTCGAGAATTAGATGGGATTAACGTTGATTTAACATTTGATTTACTTTGAGCTTCATTTGATGATTGTACTTTAATTTTTGTGGATGTAGGTACACCCAATCTTCCATTGACAACATATGGTATTTGTGATGGTTCGGGTGTAGTTGGTGTAGAAACAGATGAAACGGATGAAGATTCACTTGAAGAACTAGATACGCTATCACTTCTTTGTGTAATATTATTTTTTTTGTTATCCCCAAGATACAATGATTGTCGGCGGGAAGACTTGTCTTCATTTGGTTTATTAGAAGATTTTGTTCCATTTGTTTTAGTCGTTGTAGACGTTGTAGACGTTGTAGAAGTGTTGGACATATATAATGATGTTCTTCGTGAACTCGAGGATTTATTATCTGTAGAATTGGTTCGGGAAGTGGTTCGGGAAGTTAAACCAGGATGCGATGTGAAATCCATTGGACTTGTCAATAACATGCTATTCCTCTTTCGAGTTCCTGAAACTTCTGATCTAGCCGGAGAAACTGCGCGTGATGTTGCGCGTGATGTTGCGCGTGATGAAGCAACTGAACGTGCGGGCGAGATTGATCGACTGGGTGGGAATGCTTGACTATTCCTTCGTGATTTAGATGATGATCCAAAACCAGAAGGTGATGTTGCTCTACTAATAGACATTTTAGGGACTTGACTATTTCTACGCGATCGCGTTCCACTTGTGGGAGATACTGGTCGACTGGATGCTACTGATCTTCGTTTAGTAGCATCTCCATTCACAGAAAATGTTGGTGAAACTGGTCGACTTGCCGATACTCGAGATGCCTGACTATCTCTACGTTTAGCTGGACCCTTTGAATTGTCTCTCTCTTTTTCATCCTTCTTACTATTACCATTTTGTTCGAAACCAAAGAACATTTGATTTACAATACGTTCTGAAATTTCCGATTGCTAAAAAAAAGAAATATGAAATGATTAATTGAATATTGCTCAAAAAATCAATTCAATTACAATATCACTTTACTTACCAAGGTATCCAAGTAACGTTTACTTTCGTGCATAAAAGGTTTTCGTTCAGCTAATTTTAATATATAATTTGAAAAGGTTAAAAAAAAAAAATTTTTTTAAAACGATTTATCATTCATTAATTGATTTGAACTTTACCTTCTTCATAACCAATACAAGCATTGATTAATTGATCTTCTATTTTTACCAAATTAGGCCAGCAAGATTTACGCCATTTTTCTTCTTCTAATAGACGGAATGAGGGTTGGAATAAACGACGTGGATCTGAAGCTGATTTTTCGAATTCAATCATTTTCTATAAAAAAAAGGTTTAAAAAAACAAATAAATAAATAATCAAATAAATAAATAATCAATCAATCTTAAAATTAATGATATACACACCTCGATCAAAGCACGTCTTTCTAACATCAATCTATATATCTTGGCACATTTGATGTAAAGATCTTGTAATCGATCAACTTCTTGGGCAAGTAATTCGTAAACTTCTTCAGCAGATACGACTAAAAAATAAATAAATATATATATTTTGATTAATCAAAGTGAAATGAATTAAAGTTTCATCATTGTCAAGTTCATTTTAAACTTACGTGAACGTAAACTGGAAAAGAATTCATCACGTTCATATTGAGGAACCAAACATTTATCCCAAAGTTCACCCAATTGTACAGTATATTCTTCAATAGCTTTTTGAATCTTGGCACGCATGATTTCTCGAAGTCTTTCAAACTCGACTTCCAACTAAAAAAAATTAGAAATGATTAGAACAAATTAAAACAAATAAATAAATATAGATATATATATTTTTATAAAAAAGATATATTACCTTGTCCATATATTCTTGATCCAGTGAGTCGGTCAATTTGATTCTATCTTCTTCAGGAATATCCAATTCATCATAAAGATTCTGGATACTTCGTTGCATCATAGACATCTTTTCTTTACGTTCTTCATAAACTTTTCCTAATTCAGTCAATTTATTCTTCAAGATTTCTAGTTGTTCAGGTTTTAATTTTAATCCTTCAGGAAGTTGTGGTTTATAATAGACAAATCCTTGTGCCTCTAAATCTAAATCTAAATCTAAATCTAATTTTTGTTCTGATTCACTATCATCATTATTATTTTCATTGTCCTTATTTTGATTATCTTGTTCTTTTTGTATTAAAGATTCATAAAGTTCATTTGGAATAGATTTATCTAAAAATAATTGAGCTAAACCTTTGTCTATTTCATCTTGTGGTTTATAGTTAAGTTTATCCCAATAATAATGAAGTTTAATAGCTGAATTTTCAAATGATCCACGTAATCCTACCTGTAAAGAAAAGGTAACAACAATAAAATTTTATAATCAAGTTAATAAAATCATAACGTAAATTGATCAAATCTCAAACAAAAAATTAATTAAATAAGATATTTTACCACTACATGGGCGTATTCATCATATTTACACCATAACTATATTGAAAACAAAAAAAAATTTTTTTTTTTTTAATCAAACTGTAGGAATTTTAAAAAATCATAAAATTATTTATACAAACCGGTCGAACTACGGATGTGCTTAAATCATTTTCGAAAACCTAAGAATTTATATTTATGAATCAATATAATGTAAATTATTTAAATTAATCATAATATAATTATAATTAATTACCTCTGCTGATGGAACAATATAATCGACATCAAGTTCTTGAACAAAGGTATTAAGTCCGGCTAACCATTTATTAACATTTAGTCTCGTGATTTCATGTTCCTAAAAGAGGTTAGATCCGAAAACAAAACGTCATAATATTAATATTCAATTAAATGATCATTGTTTGAACATTTCGTAGGAAAAAACCCCCCCCCCCCCCCCCCCCCCCCCCCCTTTTTTTTTTT
>QZLH01000031.1:119118-143441 GCA_003833135.1 Oehlia diaphana
AAATTATAAATAAATTTGGCGATGATGATGATTGTTTTTTTTTTTTTAAAAAAAAAATAAAATAAAATAAAATAAAAAAAATATAATAATAATAACAATATATTTTTATCTTTAGAATAAAAAAAAAATATATTGTAAATATAAAATAAAATAAAAGAGTAAGGAACGTACAATACTAAAAAAAAAGGAAAATGATATTCCGCAATGGAATTATAAACATGAAGAAGAGAAAAAATTCTGTTTGGTTTCAAACCTTAAACCAAAATTCCAAGAAGTTATGTTTAACAAGGGGAACACAAGATTAACGAATAAGGAGAATTTGTTTGGAAGTTGTTGTTCCGCGTTCGTTCCAAGATCTGCAGCCGTCAAAAAAATTTTTTTTTTTTTTCTTAAAAAAAAAAAAATCAAATAATTTTGGTAATAAAAGTAAATAAACACAAAGTATTTATTTCAAATTTTTATTTATTATAAACTGAAATATAACCCGAGCATACAACTTGATTGAAAACCGGGCAGTGATGCGTGTGAAATCTCTTTTTTTAATAATATCAATATATATCAATCAAACATATATATATATAAAATCGTTTACTATTCAAGACTAGATTCAGATGCGAATCGTGTGATTTCGAAATCAAATTAAATTCAAATAATCGAATAGAAGAATTTTAATTATGATATCCTTATGATAAAATTCAACTTTTCATACTAGACCGGAAGTTTTTTAAACTTGTGGCTTTTCTTTTTAATTTTACCATTAAAAGTCAAAAAATATAGGGAAAGAGTAAGAGAAAGGGAAAGAAAATTCTTCACCTTATTTCTTTCTAAAAAAAAGAAAAGAAATTCTTTAGATATTAGATTTAACGAAAGATTTTTTTTTTTTTTTAGATAAAAAATTCCGAGATGATTTTTTTTTTTTTACTTTATTTGTTTATTTGTTTACAATCCCGCTTTTTCCCTTTTTTTTTTGTTGGGGGATAAGAATAAAGATTATTGAAGAAGAAAAAAAAAAAAAAAAAGGCTACGCCACAAATAAATATTCGAATATTAATGGTGATATACTTTGATATACTTACTACAGTAAGTTTAAAAATTCGGAACTTTCGGAAAGTATGTTAAATTAATATAATTTTATATTTTTAGTTTAATATAAAGAATAATAAAATTTATTGCAGATTGATGGACTTTATTGGTAAAAAATGATGGGACCCGTATGCAAATTAATACAATTGGTACGATTTCCTCTCTGCAAAAAAAAACGCGATTAAATACCCTAAATACTTTAAATTTTCGTAAAAAAAAAAAAGCACATTTTTTTTCATGTACATGCGGACTAGGCTAATTTACATATTATATTAGAACCGGAGTTTGAAAGATGATGGCATCTAATAAAAATACTAACCTAAAAATTTATCATACTATAACCTTTTAAAGAAACCATGCTGTAAATGCTGTAAATGAGTACATAATTTACATTAACATACATTGCTTAGGGATATTAATATGATTATATATAGTAAAGTTTATGTAAAGTTTATAATAATAATAAGTTTATAATAAGTTTGTATGTACCAATTAACTGCCAAAATAGAATCAATGTACGCCCAAAAGCAAACTATGAAATCAAGTAACATGCACGACCACAATCTGGTTACACAATTGGTCTGGAGTTGAGATGAATTTTTTTTACGTGGCAAATACGTTTTTAACATCATAATCATCATAATACTTTCTTTTAACGCACGGTTGCGGTTTAGTAGACATTTGTTTGTTACCACATGTTTAATTTTAAAGAAGGATTCAATTAATCTAAAAACAGATTTATAAAGTATATATTTAAGGGAATTCTTGAAAGGGGAAATTTTATAAATAAAAAAACGGGAAATTTTTGTATTTGTCGTGGAGGAAAAAAAATAGAAAAAAAATTCTTTGAAAAGAATTTGTAACTCCAAAATATTTAAAGTTTTCTTTTGATAAACTAAAAAGTCATTATAAGAATTATTTATTATTATTATTATATTTCCAAACAGGAGTTTATGACTTCATGTTCTCCAGAATCTTTGTTATCTAAAATATCTGAAACAAAAAAAAAAAAAAAATGATTATTTAAATAATTACAAGGTCACAATGAATAAAATCAATTCTAAAGAAAGAAATTTCCCTAAACCCATTGTAAAAAAAAATGTATGATCGACAAAAAAACGAGAATATCTAAAAATTCCATTATTTACATATACATATTACTTACATATATTACATATATTACATATATTACATTGTTATAATTAACTTTTTTTACTGATTGATAAGGATATATTAATTTGTCAAAAACCTGTTTGTTAAAATCTATTAATAAATAATGTAATTTGCTGCGCCTTATTTTAACCAATTTATTTATGTTATATATAAAAATGGTCAAATTTCCCAGAAATCTCTTTAGTTAAAAAGATTATCCAAAAACTAAATCTTAAATTACATTACACAATTATTAAATTTAATTTTTTTTTTTTTTTTTTAAAAAAAAAATAATCTGGGAATTTCCTCTGAAAAATAATTAATTATTAATCATAGTAATAATTATTAAAATTTGTCATCGTTAAAAAATCGACGTAACTCGCGTTTGTAATTATGATATTTGTGTGGGAATTCTTTTTAAATTGTATGAATAATTTATTTGTAATCTATACTTTTAAAAAAGATTTATACCAGATTTTGACATTCAAGAAAAAATGTATAAAATGATCAAGAATTTTAGTTTGGAAACTTTCAGGTCATCAAATAATTGGAAATTAAACATAATAAATTTGCAAAGAAATTTTTATTTCTCAAAGATGTCCGTTGATATTCAAGCTTATCTTTGGCCTACTCCAAATGGTAAGATAATATATAAATAATTTATTTATTTATTTATTTATTTATTTCAAATCATATTAAATTATAATTATCCTATTTTTTCCCCATAAGGCAAGAAAATTTATGTAGTACTTGAAGAACTTAATATCCCTTATGATGTTCGTTTAATCAATATTGGTAAAAATGAACAATTCGCTCCAGAATTCTTAAAAATTTCTCCAAATAATAAAATTCCTGCTATAGTTGATCAAAATCCTCCAAAAGAATTTGGTGATAGTCCTATTTCTATATTTGAAAGTGCTGCAATTCTTCAATATTTAGCAGATTATAAGAAAGGTGAAGGTGCTCCAGATTTATATCCAAAAAATCCTCGTGAGAGAGTTAAAGTTAATGAATGGTTGTATTGGCAAATTGGCGGACTTGGACCTATGATGGGACAATCAAGTCATTTCTCTTCTACAAACATTGATTATGCTAAAGAACGGTAAGAGTTATTTAAGAGTTATTTATAAAAATGATTAAATATGATTTAATTAATTTATTATTATTAAAAAGTTATTCGAAAGAAGTTGATCGATTACTTGGAGTTATGAATAAACGTCTTGGAGAATACAATTATCTTGCTGGTGATAATTATACAATTGGTTAGTATATAATTTGTTAAAACTAAATTTGTAAACTAAATTCGTAAACTAAATTCGTAAATTAAATTCTTCAACAGCTGATATCGCATCATACACTTGGATATTATACAATGACAAGGTAAAAGCAGAAGATACACCTTATCCAAATATAAAGGCATGGTTTGATCGTATTTCTGAGAGACCAGCTGTTAAGAGAGCAGCTGAAAAAGCAAAATTATAAAAGTGCACCTTAAGAATAATTGTAAACGAAAGTTCAAAGCAAGGATTTGTGTTATGTTTTATGATCATAACAATAAAATGAATAAATATTATCATTTGAAACTTACAATAAATATAATCAAAAGCTATAAATAACATATAATACTTTATTTAATTAAAATTATAAAAGAGTAAAAGATATTGTACATAAAACATGATATCATCATTATTTGATTCACGTGATATAACGATATATATTTACCGGAATAATATAATACCCGAAGAATTTGTGCGCCGTCTTGATAACGAGCTAAAACATAGAAGTGTAATGTGCGGCTGATATGTCTGATAATAATATCGTAAATATCGTAAATATCGTATGTATCATACGCCAAAATAAAAACAATATATAATATATCTATTGTTAAAATTTCCTTTTTTTAAGCATATAAACTCAAAAAAGGTTCCATTGTTTCATATTTCATAATTCATTACCTAATTTAGGATGAAAAATTTTCTTGTTTCCTTCTTTTCGAATATTCAAATTAATTGTCAGTTAAATATAGGAAATTGACAGTTAGTTACAAAATTATTTGCTATAATTAGAACCAATGATCGTAAATTTTTATTGGTTAAAATGATTTTCTCTTGTAATCCAAAAAAAGAAGATACTATCAATTGAGACGAAGGTTCGGGTTCCGCGAAATTTTCAATTACCGATTTTCCGGAATTATCGTTATTTAATTAAAGTTAGAAGCATTTCTTTCTTTAAAAAAAAAAGAATTAACAAAAATATCGCATCAATAATAAATTTTTGTTAATGTCGTGATACTACTTTAAGAGATCATTTCCTAATAATAAAAATGTCTGTCATTTTTTAGGAAGACTCTTTGTTGAAAGATTCTCGGAAAAATCCGCGGATCAAAATTAAATTAAACGTACATAATAATGTATTTTATGTCAAATTTCCTCATATCGATTGTTCTTTTTGAAACATTACGAAACATGGTTCATAATAATTAATTAGGTATAACAAAATAACAATAATTATGATAATTAAATTATAATATATAAACAATACCTTAAAATAAAACAACCCCCAACATAAGTACAGTATATTCGAAAATGGTAGTACATGTACATAACAAGTCTCAATATATACATAATAAGTATTAAAGACCTCTTTTTTTTTTGTTAACTCATTATAATATTACAGGGATTCAAATATTGCCAAAATAAATAACATCAATTATCCTATTTTTTCTATTTAAATGACGGAAAGTAAAATTATTTTTTTTTTTTTCTTCCGACAAAGAAAAAGAAATTTTCCAAAGTCAATATTATTAATAAATTAGTTCGGAAGATAATTTTGCTCCTTTTATTAAACTTCTTTGTTCGTCTTTGTCTTCATTATTTTGTCCAATCAGCTCTCTTAAAAATTTGAAACAAAGAAAAAACATAATTTCAAATTTTGTAAGCAAAAATAAAAGTAATTGGTTCGTTATCAATGATAATAACTTGAAAAAAAAATTTTTCTTAATTTTTTAAAAAAAAAAAAATAAAATAAAAAAAAATTATAAAATATATATAAGTAAAATTTCCCTTTCCTCCAACCCCCTTTCTAAAAAAGAAACATTTCTTTATTTTATATTAACATAAAAAGTGTTAAAAAGGTGTTAAAAAAAGTGTATAATCTGGATTATCATTTTTTTATATACTTTTTATTTTAATTTTTTTTAATTTTTATTTTATTTACCATTTATTTTACATAATCATTTTTTCTAATTTGTGAGTAACATTTATCCGAAATTTTGTAAATTTTTTTGTACTCACGTAAATAGATCTTCTTTAGTAAATATTATTTATAAAAGAAACAAAAATAAAAATATACGTTAAAAATTCAATTCATCCTTTTTTCCCCCTCATCTTCCCTTCCCTTTCCTTTCCTTTCCTTTCCTTTCCTTAAAAAAAAAACAAATTAAGATTAAAAAATGGGGAATAAATCCTTTCAATCCCCTTCACGTTCATTATTATTACAATTATTTATTCCTCCATTAATCATTTTTTTAATGTATCAATATATATATTCGGGACCATTCTATCCCTTATCATGTCAATTATTCAGTTTAAATTGTCCAAAAGCAAGTGATACGCTCACAGGATTTGTTGATCCTGAATTTTCAGAGATAAAAAATATTTTTAGAAAAAATATTGAAAGTGGATCAGAAATTGGAGCAAGCGTTACAATTTATTATAATGATAAGATTATAGCAGATTTATCTGGTGGAATTGCAGATTGGAATACTGGTAAATTATATGATAAAAATACTTTACAATTAGTATTTAGTAGTACTAAAGTATTAACCAGTTTAGTAGTTGCTAAATTTGTTGAAAAAGGAATTCTTGATTATGATGAAAAAATTTCTACTTATTGGCCAGAATTTGCTCAAGGAAATAAAGAAAATGTTACTTTAAGTCATTTAATGACTCATAGTGCTGGTGTTGGTTGGTTTGATAATTATTTAACAAAAATAGATGACCTTTCGGATTTGGATTCTTTCTCGAAAATTCTTGAATCTCAACCTCATAATTTTGGTGGTGTTCCTAAAAGATCTTATCATGCATGTACAAGAGGTTATTATTTAAATGAAATTATACGTCGTGTAGATTCAAATCATCGTACTATTGGACAAATCGTACGAGAGGAAATTATGCCAACTTATGATATTGAATTTTATTATTCTACACCTGAAGATATTTATAATTCAAGAGTTGCTCAAATTTATTCTTATCCTATACCAAGACTTTTACCCAAATTATTTTTACCTGAATGGTTAATTATTAATCCTGTACATCATATGTTCCATAAAATGGTTGATCCAAATACTCCAACTTATAAAACTTTGGTATCTTCATGTCCTAATCAAGCACAACCAAAAGATTGGAATGCAATAGATATGCTTAAAGTAGAAGGTCCTTCTTATAGTGGTATAACAAATTCACGTAGTATGGCAAAATTAGCTGCTATAATGGCAAATAATGGTAAACCTCTTCCTGAAAATGAAGGTGTTGAACCTATACTTTTAAATAATGATACTTTGAAAAAATTTCTTGAAGAGGTTCCATCAGAATCTGATATTTCTATATTAGAAGATATTACCATGTCTAAGGGTGGAATTGGTATTTTCCGTCTCAAGGGTATTGATGATTATGAATTTTTAGGTTGGGGTGGTTCAGGTGGTAGTTTATTTTTATGGAATGTAGAATTAAAAATTGGTTTCGCTTATTGTATGAATGCTTTTCATACCGCTCTCTTAGGTGATGAAAGAAGTTTAGCTATGTTAAAAGAAACTGTTAATACTGTTTTACGTTTAAAAAATATTAAAGAGTAATGACGCGTATTTTTTTTAAATAATTTAATATGCATAGATTAATAATATACATATACCGTATATATATATATATGTATATATATATATTTTTTACATAAAGTATATATGATATACATTTTTGCATTTGCATTTGTATAATATTTGCACATTCCTTTTTCTTTCTTCTTCAACTTCATCCAAAAAAAAACGCGTCATAATTTTTTTTCCATGATATTGATGATATTGTATATTGATATTATAGTTCATTCATATGATTGAAATTTAATTATGTTAAAATTGATAATTTCTATATTTGTTATAATTAAATAAAGTTCATACTTCATGATTGGTAAAAAATTTAAATTTTGTTTACAAATTTACATTTTCCGCCAAAATGTGAGATCCTTATTAATTATTTGATTTTATAATTGGTTTGAAAATAGTTGCGGCTAGTGCCACAGCAGATTGATTACCATTGGCCATTGACGGATTGGCCAATATAAATAATAAATCAGAATTTGTGTATTGTTTGTTAGTAATTATAATTTAATAATTTATTTTTTTCATTTAATTTCATCTAGATGTTGTAATTCTTTCGTAAAATCTAAATTTCATTTTTTTTTTTTTAACAACTCGCGTAAACGCATTTCTTTTATTATGTAAAGTGCGATTTTGATACAAATTACAAAAAAATTAAACAAAAAGAAATACATTGAAATTGAAGGGTGCGAGCACCAACAAGCCCCAACAATCTCTCCATACCGGGCGCTTCGGTCTACCGCTCGGTCAATCTAAATTTCATTTAAAAACGGCAATGTTCAAATTGTAAAAAAAAGGCATATTAGCATATTATTTGAAATTTGTATTTATTCCGTATTAATAAGATCTTTTGATTCTTCGTAACACTGTATCACTAAAAGATCAATAAAAAAGTCACCGGTGCATATCTTTTTTTTCGATATACATACGTTGTAGTCATGTTTCATTCTTACCTTTTTTAGAAATTTGGATAATATTTTCGTCATCTCGTGAAATGTTGCTGAGTCAGGGAAATCAGCAATTCGCATCACGAGAACATGCCAATCCATCGAAAATTTTTTTTTTAAAAAAAAATATAAGCATCAAACTTTGAATATTCTCTGCGCGGTACTTCTTAAACGACTTTTAAAATAACTACCACCATGTCTAAACGTATAACTGCCGACGAAGTTGCTCAACATAATACTGAAGGTTCCATTTGGATCGTTGTTCATGACAAAGTATTCGATGTAACAAACTTTTTAAATGAACACCCCGGTGGAAAAAAAGTTTTATTAAAGGTTGCTGGTACAGATGCAACTAAACAATTTGATAATTTTCATAATTTGAGTATTTTGGAAAAATATACACAATTACAAATTGGTGAAGTTGGTTCTTCTCAAGAGGAAGCTTCAAATGAAGCTGCCTCAGGTGAAGGTCCATTTGGTGACCTCGTACCTTTCGGTGATCCTTACTGGTATCAAGACTTCTACTCTCCATATTATAATGATTCTCATCGTCGTGTAAGAGCTGCTGTACGTAAATTTGTTGAAGCAGAAATTATGCCTTATGCTTATGAATGGGATGAAGCTAAAAAGATTCCACAAGAACTTTTTATAAAAGCCGGTAAAGCCGGTATCTTACCAGGTGTTTGTGGTGCACCTTGGGCTACAAAGTGGGTATAATCATATAATGAGGATCAACATGTCTCTCATTCATCACGTGTTTAACATGAATTCGGTTCAATTCATTAATTAATTTATCCTCATTTTTTTTCATTTAATTAGTTATACTGATATTAAACCTATTGGTGGAGTAAAACCAGAAGATTTTGATCATTTTCATGAATTTATCATTAGTGATGAATTAGCTCGTTGTGGATCCGGTGGAGTCTTATGGGGTTTGACTGGTGGTAAGTGTTTAATAACATGTTCGTTCGTTATTTTATTCATTATTTTTATTTTATAAATAATAATTAAAATTTTTTTTCTAATTTATACAAGGTTTGGGTATTGGGCTTCCACCAATTCTTAAATTTGGTTCAGAGGAATTAAAGAAAAGAGTTGCTCCAGGATGTCTTAATGGAACAAAAAATATTTGTCTTGCTATCACAGAACCATATGCTGGATCTGATGTTGCAAATCTTAAAACAGAAGCCAAACTTTCTGATGATGGGCAATATTATATTGTTAATGGTGAAAAGAAATGGATTACTAATGGTGTTTTTGCCGATTATTTCACTGTTGCTGTTCGTACTGGAGGTCCTGGTATGGGTGGTGTTTCCCTTTTACTGATTGAGAGAGATATGCCTGGTGTAAAGACTCGTCAAATGTTATGTTCTGGTGTATGGGCTTCAGGTACTTCTTACATCACATTTGAAGATGTAAAAGTGCCAAGATCTAATCTTATCGGTAAAGAGAATGGAGGTTTCAAGGTAAATAGTTGAAAAAAATTAATTTTTAATATGATCTTTATATTATAACATATTTATTTATTCATTTATTTAATTTCTTTTTAGTGTATTATGCATAATTTCAATCATGAACGTATGGGTATTGTAATTCAAGCAACCCGTTTCGCTCGTGTTTGTTATGAAGAAGCCATGAAATATGCTCATAAACGTAAGACATTTGGTAAAAAACTTGTTGAACACGATGTTATTCGTAACAAACTTGCCCATATGGCACGTCAAATTGAAGCTACACATGCATGGATGGAGTCATTAATTTATCAAACAAATCACATGTCTGGAACTGAAGCTATGACAAGACTTGGTGGACCAATTGCTTTATTAAAAGCACAATCAACGCAAACCTTTGAATATTGTGCTCGTGAAGCTTCACAAATCTTTGGTGGTTTGGCTTATTCACGTGGAGGGTAAGTCATCAACGTTGCTTTTTTTTTTTAACGTAATTTGACTCTAATTTGATCAAAATTTCTTATATAATATTACAGTCAAGGTGAAAAAGTTGAACGTTTATATCGTGAAGTACGCGCTTATGCTATTCCTGGTGGTTCAGAAGAAATTATGCTTGATCTTGGTATTAGACAATCTCTTAAAGTTGCACAATTCTATGGTGCTAAACTTTAGGTTATTAAATTAACGTTTTTGAATTAATAACGAATAATCAATTATAACGAGCCAATTTTTAATTGTTAAATAATTTATGTAGAATTAAATTATTAATTATGTATTTAAATAGAGGCTCAACTTTTTATATGTATATTTTTTTTTTTTTAGTTAAGAAACAATCATGAATTTGGCAATGAAAAACCAAAGAATACGCTAAAAATTATTCAAAGATCTAATAATAATACTTGTTATTATAATATCACAAATTAAGAATAATAAATTATTTCCTTTTTAGAATGGGTTGTGTTACCTTATTGTTTGTCTGAATTTTTAATTTTATCCTGCAGATCATTATTAATATATGGGTAATCAAAAACCATCCCTTTCATTTCTTCCAAACAAGATAATTTAAACAAGAAAATTTATAACTTCCGTCTTTCGCACTATAAATCTTCAGTAAAAGTGGTATAGAGATCAACCATTTCAACATCTTAATTATTAACCAAATTTCATTGAGGGAAGTGCTCGAGAATGTCCCTAAATCAATTAATTCATATTCCAAAATAAATTTATTGTTAAATATAAAAAATAACATTTTCACAAGACTTCCAAATTAGACTTGAACAATTACCTGTTGGTGTCACAATATATGCCAAATCCATTATATAGTGAGAGAAGTAAACATGAATAAGGACGTTGGTTTATTGAATAATCTGATTGGCTAAAAATATCAAGTGTAATGATCAGTCAACAAAATCATGGAAACTACTGGTAAAATGGTAAATTTTCTGCGGTGTTTTAATGATGACAAATATGACAAATAAAATTTCAATAAACGGACGGGTCGTGTGAATATTTACAATGACCATGTGATGATGACCTTATTTAATATATTAATTAATGGCTAATGAGTGATCTGATTGGTCAAAAAAAAAAATCATTCCTATCAATGGAATATTTAATAAATCCGAAATGAATCTTTTCTTGGTGACAATTATCAATTAGCCGTATAACAAAAATGAACTCTCAACAAGAAAAATTATAAATAAATATTAGAGAATTTAATACAAATATATATTGCTTTTAACTTTTACTCAAGTTGCTTAAAATTTTATGTCAAAACTATCAAGAAAGCATTCTCGAGCTTATTGATCTTCACGTACAATAATATATTTATTACGATCTGATTCAGACCAACCAATCATCTTTCTAGAGATCATCAATTTTTTCAACCGTAAAAACAGAACTTTTTTAAACAATTATCATGTCTAAACGTATAACTGCCGAAGAAATTGAGCAACATAATACTGAAAATTCCATCTGGATTATTGTTCACGACAAAGTATTTGATGTAACAAACTTTTTAAATGAACACCCCGGTGGAAAAAAAGTTTTATTAAAGGTTGCTGGTACAGATGCAACTAAACAATTTGATAATTTTCATAATTTGAGTATTTTAGAAAAATATACTCAATTACAAATTGGTGAAGTTGGTTCTTCTCAAGAGGAAGTTTCAAATGAAGCTGCTTCAGGTGAAGGTCCATTTGGTGACCTTGTACCATTTGGTGATCCTTATTGGTATCAAGACTTCTACTCTCCATATTACAATGATTCTCATCGTCGTGTAAGAGCTACTGTACGTAAATTTGTTGAAACGGAAATTATGCCTTATACTTTTGAATGGGATGAAGCTAAAAAGATTCCAAAAGAACTTTTTATAAAAACTGGTAATGCCGGTATCTTAGCAGGTATTTGTGGTACTCCATGGCCTGAAAAGTGGGTATATCCATATAATGGGAAATTGTCGGATCAACACGTCTCTTGTATCACGTGTTTATACATCATTAAATTCGGTCAATATCTTAATTATATCATTTCATTTAATTAGATATACTGATGTTAAACCTATTGCCGGAGTAAGTGTTGAAGAATTTGATAATTTTCACGAATTTATCATATGTGATGAATTAAGTCGTTGCGGAGCTGGTGGGACCTTGTGGGGTTTATTTGGTGGTAAGTGTTTATTATACGTTCTTTATTGTTCATTATTCATATTAAACAATAAAATTGTTAAGAAGAAAAAGGAATTTTTTTTTTTTAATTTATCAAGGTTTGACCATTGGGCTTCCACCAATTCTTAAATTTGGTTCAGAGGAATTAAAGAGAAGAATTGCTCCAGGATGTCTTAATGGAACAAAAAATATTTGTCTTGCTATCACAGAACCATATGCTGGATCTGATGTTGCAAATCTTAAAACAGAAGCCAAACTTTCTGATGATGGACAATATTATATTGTTAATGGTGAAAAGAAATGGATTACTAATGGTGTTTTTTCCGATTATTTCACTGTTGCTGTTCGTACTGGAGGTCCTGGTATGGGTGGTGTTTCCCTTTTACTTATTGAGAGAGATATGCCTGGTGTCAAGACCCGTCAAATGTTATGTTCTGGTGTATGGGCTTCAGGTACTTCTTACATCACATTTGAAGATGTAAAAGTGCCGAGATCTAATCTTATTGGTAAAGAGAATGGAGGTTTCAAGGTAAATAGTTGAAAAAATTAATTTTTGATATAATCACTTTATAACATATTTATTTATTCATTTATTTAATTTTTCTTTTAGTGTATTATGCATAATTTCAATCATGAACGTATGGGTATTGCAGTTCAAGCGAACCGTCTCGCTCGTGTTTGTTATGAGGAAGCCATGAAATATGCTAATAAACGTAAGACATTTGGTAAAAAACTTGTTGAACACGATGTTATTCGTAACAAACTTGCCCATATGGCACGTCAAATTGAGGCAACACATGCATGGATGGAGTCATTAATTTATCAAACATGCCGTATGTCTGAAACTGAAGCTATGGCAAGACTTGGTGGTCCAATTGCTTTATTAAAAGCACAAACAACACAAACCTTTGAATATTGTGCTCGTGAAGCTGCACAAATCTTTGGTGGTTTGGCTTATACACGTGGAGGGTAAGTCATCAACGTCATTTTTTTTTTAACATTGATTTAACTCTAATTTGATCAAAAATTTCTTGTATAATAAATACTACAGTCAAGGTGAAAAGGTTGAACGTTTATATCGTGAAGTACGCGCTTATGCTATTCCTGGTGGTTCAGAAGAGATTATGCTTGATCTTGGTATTAGACAATCTCTTAAAGTTGCAAAATTCCATGGTGCCAAACTTTAGATTATTAATGTTTTTGAATCGATAACGAATAATTAATCATAACGAGCTAATTTAATTGTTAAATAATTTATGTAGAATTAAATTATTATTATGTATTTAAAACTCAACTTTATATGTATAATTTATTTTTAGCTAAGGAACTCGACAATGAAAAAACAAAGAAAACTCTAAAATTAATTAAAAAATCTAATAATACTTGTTATTAATATCACAATAAAAATTATTTTCTTTTTTAGAGTGGATTGTGTGTTTATTGACGATTTTTTTAATCTTATCTTGCAGATCATACATGAAAATGTGTCATATTGCATTATTTATATTTAACAATCAAATATTAATTTGATTTAGGAACGTTCTCAAGTATTTCCCTCAATGAAATTTGGGTAATAATTAGTATGCTGAAATGGTTATTACAATCTTATAGCACGAAAGTCGGAAGTTATGTTTTTCTAAATTATCTTTTTAAAATTATCTTGATTGAAAGAGATTATTTGATCATCCATATTTCATTTTAAGCTAAGACTTCCATTTTAGACGTGAACAATGACCTGTAAACCAGCAATGACCTGTAAACCAGTTATTGTTGGTGTTACAAATCTAAATAAGGATGTTCTCGGTTCTCAAGTACTGGTTTATTTGAATAATATATGATTGGCAATTGTAATGATAATCATTGAACTACAGGCCATCTTATTTTTTTTTACAACGGTATCTAATGTAAATTTTCTAAGGACAATTAAAAATTTCGAAAAATTGTTTGATCGGGCGGGGTCGTGTGAATATTCACGTTTGACCATATTTGTTCAATAAAATCTGATTGGCCAAAAAAAAAGGAGTTTCAGTTTAGATGAAATATTTTATTAGAATAAAATTCCTATCAATGGGAATATTTATGCTTATCGTCCCGTTTTCTCGCGTTTAATAAATCCTAAAATAGTGTTTAATGAATCTTTCTTGATAATAAATCTATTAATATACCAAAAATGAATTCTCAACAAAGATTTTTTTTTTCAAATATGATATAAAAAATTATTATTTTACTTTTTAATGCAAAATAAATATTAAAGAATTGATGCAAAAATGTATTGGCTTTTAAAATCCATTGATTAAAATTTTAATGTCAAACTATCAAAAAAGGCATTTCATCGAGCTTCTTATCTCGTTATTGATTGTGATACTTACGCACAATAATATTACGATCTGATTTTCAGAACGGTCTAGACCAACCAATCATCTTTTTAGAGATCATCAATTTTTTAAAAATAATTGATAAGCAACATTTCATGATTCTGAATTGAACGATTTTTTTAAACTACTAATCATGTCTAAACGTATAACTGCCGACGAAGTTGCTCAACACAATACTGAAGGTTCCATTTGGATCATTGTTCATGACAAAGTATTCGATGTAACAAACTTTTTAAATGAACACCCCGGTGGAAAAAAAGTTTTATTAAAGGTTGCTGGTACAGATGCAACTAAACAATTTGATAATTTTCATAATTTGAGTGTTTTAGAAAAATATACTCAATTACAAATTGGTGTAGTTGGTTCTGCTCAAGAGGAAGTTTCAAATGAGGCTGCTTCGGGTGAAGGTCCATTTGGTGACCTTGTACCTTTTGGTGATCCTTATTGGTATCAAGACTTCTACTCTCCATATTATAATGATTCTCATCGTCGTGTAAGAGCTGCTGTACGTAAATTTGTTGAGACAGAAATTATGCCTTATGCTTTTGAATGGGATGAAGCTAAAAGGATTCCACAAGAACTTTTTATAAAAGCTGGTAAAGCCGGTATCTTACCGGGTGTTTGTGGTGCTCCATGGCCTGTAAAGTGGGTATATCCATATAACGGGGAATTGTTGGATCAATGTCTCGCGTATCACGTGGTTTATAATTCATTAAATTCGGGCAATACATTAATAATTTCATTTCATTTAATTAGACATACTGATATTAAACCTATTGCCGGAGTAAGTGTTGAAGAATTTGATAATTTTCACGAATTTGTCATATGCGATGAATTAGGTCGTTGCGGATCTGGTGGGGTCTTATGGGGTTTATGTGGTGGTAAATGTTTATTATACGTTCTTTATTATTCATTATTCATATTAAACAATAAAATTGTTAAGAAGAAAGAGAATTTTTTTTTTAATTTATACAAGGTTTGACCATTGGGCTCCCACCAGTTCTCAAATTTGGTACAGAGGAATTACAGAGAAGAATTGCTCCAGGATGTCTTAATGGAACAAAAAATATTTGTCTTGCTATCACAGAACCATATGCTGGATCTGATGTTGCAAATCTTAAAACAGAAGCCAAACTTTCTGATGATGGACAATATTATATTGTTAATGGTGAAAAGAAATGGATTACTAATGGTATTTTTTCCGACTATTTCACTGTTGCCGTTCGTACTGGAGGTCCTGGTATGGGTGGTGTTTCCCTTTTACTGATTGAGAGAGATATGCCTGGTGTAAAGACCCGTCAAATGTTATGTTCTGGTGTATGGGCTTCAGGTACTACTTACATCACATTTGAAGATGTAAAAGTGCCAAGATCCAATCTTATCGGTAAAGAGAATGGAGGTTTCAAGGTAAATAGCTGAAAAAGTTTATTTTTTAATATGATTTATGTAGTATATATTTTTCATTCATTTATTCAATTTTCTTTAGTGTATTATGCATAATTTCAATCATGAACGTTTGAGTCTCGCAATTCAAGCGAACCGTTTCGCTCGTGTCTGTTATGAAGAAGCCATGAAATATGCTCATAAACGCAAGACATTTGGTAAAAAACTTGTTGAACACGATGTCATTCGTAATAAACTTGCCCATATGGCGCGTAAAATTGAGGCAACACATGCATGGATGGAGTCATTAATTTATCAAACAACTAAATTGCCTGCAAACGAAGCTATGACATTACTTGGTGGACCAATTGCTTTACTAAAAGCACAATCAACACAAACTTTTGAATATTGTGCTCGTGAAGCTACACAAATATTTGGTGGTTTGGCTTATTCACGTGGAGGGTAAGTCATCAATATCACTCGTTTTTTTTAGGGAATTACTTTTCATTTTTAATCTAATTTGATCGTCAAAATTTCTTATATAATGTTATAGTCAAGCTGAAAAGGTTGAACGTTTATATCGTGAAGTACGCGCTTACGCTATTCCTGGTGGTTCAGAAGAGATTATGCTTGATCTTGGTATTAGACAATCTCTTAGAGCTGCACAACCTCGTGGTGCCAAGCTTTAAATAGTTATATTCATTAAATTAAACCAAGATTTTTGAAGAATCATGATGTTCCAATTTAAATTGTCAGATTAAATCATAATAATCATTGTTAAATAGTTAGCAGATTTTTTTTTTGGAATTAAATTAATTAAAATTATTTTTATATGTACTCAAATTAGAGAATCGTTTTTATTTGTTTATTTATTTTAAATTTTTTTTCAACGATGATATTCACTTTGATTTTCTTAACGACTATTCGTCATATTACGTTACAATTTAAGGTTACAATTAACAATGAAAAAAAGATAATTATTTGCGTTCATCAATACTTTTTAGATATCTGTTATGGGTAAAATAAAACGGTCGTCAGTAATACGAGATATGCAATGTCGGAAACAAATCAACAGTTCAAAACATAAACCTTAGCAATGCTCACCGAGAATTTATAACTTCTTGCCATTTTGTCCCATGTTACACCAAATTCTTTTTTATAAATAGCGAATACAATCTCCGATATTTTTTAATTCTGTATAACTTTTTTTTTAGTTCACTATAAAGTTTAAAGCGCAATTGAGGGTCAGGACTGGGATTTTGTCCCATTTTGAAGTTATCCATTAGATTAAATAATGATAATCTTTAAATTCCTCACCTTCATATAAACCCCTTATACTGATATAATAAAATATCAGAGAAATAATACCCATTTGCCCCTAAACTAGCCTTCGCATGAATTTGGTACTACAAACCTTTTCCCGCGAGACAGATTTGTGTCCCACGAATTCCTCCTTTAACTTCTTTCTGCCTGTGACGCTTCCATAAATGAGCAAATTCATCATTAGTTTGCGCACGAAAATTCCATCCATAACGTAGAATTTATATTTCTGTTCTTCACCAAACATTTTGGCGCTGATAAATTTTTTCGAACAGGGTCACTTATAGTGAACCTTCGTTCGTAATTACATAATTAGTGAAGAAAAACCGATTCAGCGATAACTGAACCCACCTAAGTTTCACAAAGATCATAGATCATAATCATTATACCATGAGTATCTAGAACATTTCGTCATACTTCATCATCATAAATCAATTGGCTTTTGCCAATATAATATAAATACGATGTGAATCAATCAAGCGGTTCATCAGTACGAACTGAAATTGAGGAAATTTTTTCACCTGAAAAGTATACAAAATATACAGAAAGGTCTTTATTTGATATTTTACTGAAGGAATGGATTTTTTGACCCCACATGTTTTCGCATTTGCAGATACACCAACATCATGTTAAGCCGTTTCGTTGTAGGTAAAGATAGTGCTTTTATCATCGAAATTGACAGGACCAAACCATTTCACAACTCAGAGGTACCATCAAAGCCTACAAGGAGAACGTGTTTAAATCTCCTTGATGCAATCGGAATCTGGAATGAAGTATAAATCTGTATAATCCCTTTTACGATGATCCCATTCAAAGAAACGGTTTCTCTTGTGCAAAAAAACTGACGAATTACCCGAAAGACATAACCGTTCTTGCTGGGGTTTCAGGAGGTGGAAAACATCCAGGGCTCATCTTTTCAAACCACGAACGAATAAGTTCTCGCATCTCTTGATCTTTCGTTTTATTCGTTGGTTTCCGCTTTGATATCAACTCCCGAACAAATGATGCACAGTTTCAAGGTCGTCCTCTGACCAAGATGACGCGAGTTTTAGGTGTAACATCTGTCAGGTCGATTACAGCTTCGAGATTCCGCAGGACATCATCATGTGAAAGGAAGGAAAGCTTTAGCACAATATGAGCATGCAAACCTTGGGTTTTCCCATACTAGTGACGAGAGAAATTCCGCTTGCCATATGCATTTAAGTGCCGACTATAAGGCAGGTAACGGGATGGTGCGTAAGATGTTCAACGTAAGCCTGCAAGAGACTCCTATTCGATTTTAAACTCCCATTGTATTTTCCATATCCGGTTCTACAAAGGATTCACAAGAGGGACCACCAAGTCTGATCCTGAACAGGGTTCCGGCTGGATTGCACGACGACAATAAGTTTCATCACTAACATATCTGGCTAGAGGAACTGCATTTGATAGATTTGAAATTGTTACGAATTTGAAGGAAGGTCAAATTGTTGACCATTTTTCCATTTGTTAAGTTCATCTCGTACATTACACCCACGTTTCTGGATAATTGCCGTAATAAAGACCGCATCAAATTTATTGCTGATTGATGAATTATTATTGAGCAGGATAATGTTATCAAAAAGACATCTACCAAAGATTTCGAAAAAAGCTTCAATGCCATTTTTCTGGATATAATTATCTGCACCCACACAGTTACATGCGTCTTTCAAAAATTCTGCCATAACGGCATTTGGTATCTCTATACAACATGGGTCAATATATGTTGATTTTTCTACTAGTGGGGACAATATGGCGATTTTATGGGTCCGGAGCTTGAAAGTATCAGAGCTAAACCACCAAGGTACGGTATGCACCAAACTAGTGAACAGATTGAAGTATTTAACATGCTGGACCTAGCGATAATCACGCGCGGACTTTTACTTATCAAGATGCTTGTTCAGGAAAGAATTTCAACGCCAAAGGAATGGCTATTTGAACAGCTTCAAATGAATATAAATTATATCGGAGCAATCAAAGATATCTTGCGTAATGTAAATTATACTTCGCTATTTCGTTATATCGTCGAATGTCTTCATGTGGAATCTCTAATCTTAATACTTGATGAAGCGCAAATGATGAGCAAAATATATTACTGTTTTCAGAAAGCTGTACAGTTTCTGGAAGACCTATTGAGCGAAATAAGGTCGAAAAGCAGTTAGCCAAGTCTTGTTTTAATTTTCAGTATACGGAAATCCCGAGAAAGAGAAAAAATTCTGAACCCATGGAATTTTCTTATTATAAAAAACTATCCCGCCTCCAAATAGGTATTGGTAAAATTCCGCAGCTAATGAAGAGGATGACTTAGAGAGGACGACTTAGAAGAGGATGACTTAGAAGAGGGTGACTTAGAAGAGGGTGACTTAGAAAAGGAAGAATATGGACAAGATTTAGACTTTAATGGTGTAGATTACGATTTGAACTACACCGTAAATACCAAGAATTACCGGGTATCTGATAAAAAGAATGAGGCAATCAAAAATTCAATGAAAAATCGGAAACATATTTATATTTCAGTGGAACTTCCTCGTAGGCGGAGTAAAAGATCAAAATTGTTTCGAATCAATGAATATGGTGATCTCGTGATTATTGTGGACAGTCGTAATATGGAGCACGTTTTTGGACCGGTCATTAAGAATTTAATGGAAACTCTGAGGTGCGTATCTTTACACATTAAGTCGGCAGCAAATGCATTCTAATGTAAGAATTTTTATTTCTAGACAAAGATGCGAAAATAAAGAAAATTCGATGGATCTAACAGAATAGCATGACTCTCGAATGAAAAAAATATTAGTCTGCAAAGTAATGTATGCGAAATCACCATATGAACATACAGTACACTTGTTAGAAAATTGTTTTAGTATTAAATTTCCACATGTATTATTGATTACATTTATAGTAACTAGTAACATAAAATTTATATTTGCGAATATGCATAATCATTTATAATAAAACAGCACATCTTTATTTTGTAAATGAGTTATCAATGTAAAAGTTCAGCTAAACTATCTATTAAGATTAAGGATAGGACTTAATTAACAAAGTTACGAGACCATTACTTACATTTTCTAAAAAAAAAATCAGACCTCAAGTTCAAATTGCAAAATAACTTACTAGTAAATGTAAAAAAAGTCTGTGTAAATTTTGAGAAACTTATAAGTGTGAAAGTATTTGAGGAAGAAGTTGTTCGATCTGTGCATCTAAAAAAAAAATGGGCCATTTTTTATAGTAATTTATCATGAAAATTTCGTTTATCAAATTTAACTTTACAAATATTTAAGTTGACCGCATGGAAGAAAATGTTCCAATTGAGATTGGAAATCTCTGGTAATTTTAGAAATAATGAAAAAATATAATTAAATGAAAAAAAAGAAAAAATGGATTAATTAGATCGGTTGTAATTCGTCTGATTTACAGGAACATTTATCCTAATGTCTTCCTTATTTTTGTGACTAAATATTTATAAGAGAAGATGAAAAATATTTTAGTTTAAAAAAAATTATCAAATAAAATATTAACAAATTCATATATTTTTGTATCTTACTTGTCGTGCTTTGGTCATATGCGACATTCTTTGTTTAAACCTTTTTCTTTTTTCTTTCAGATCGTTATCTTGGTGTTGCATGTTGATGATTACCATTATCTGAAATTCTACTATTTTTTTTCTCTTTTTCTATATCTTTTTTTCGATTTCTTATTTCAATATCTTGTCAATTTGACATATCGCTTTATTGATCCACTCACAAAACGAAATATTTTCATCTTTATATTTATAACCTTTATTTATTTAATTTCAATTTGTCGAGGATTTACTTCTGTATTAATGTAAATGCATGTACCGGTCCCTTTTTCAATGGGTTTTACTGTATGTTACGTCCTCTACGACCAATCAATTTACCAACTTCAACATTTTCGGAAATTTCTATAGTGGTTGAAATAATTGAGTATCTGAAGGAATTTTGCATAGAATTTAAAGATGATATATTGTATATTACTATTATTATTATTATTAAAAAAGAGAGAAAAAAAAATATTTATGATTTTTTTTTTGATGAAAAATGCGCTCAAAAATGGGGAGTATTAATAATTTGGCAGTTTTTTGCGAAGTTATGTATAAACAAAAACATCATTTTATTAACATAAAACCAACAAAATTATATTTATTATTTTTAACAAAATCATTTTTTTAATTAACAAAGACAATGTTTTTGATGACGAGCCATGAAAAAGGATATTCGTTAATATAACTAACTGATGGTCACAAAAAAAGGAATAGCTGGATACTTTTGTCTGGAATCACCCACAAATTGTGCCATTTTGTTATCAATTGCCTACTGCGTTATTAACTATCAATTATGTTTTATTCATAAAATCGGAGTACCCGTTAATTAACGAATAAGCGGATAGGACACCTAAATAATCCACTCTCGTTGACCATACTTGGTTCTTAGTCCGGTTCTTTGGTTCTTTGGTATATGGATCTAAAGTATGATGCAGTTAGGCCTGGAAACTATGTTTATACAAGAAAGCTCAAAGAATGAGGAAATTTATTTGTCATTAACAATAGAGAAAATGTGATTTAACAGTTAGTGTACCAATAACTTTCCTAGAATATATTACTAATTTTTGTATTTTACCAAATATGCTGTAATTTTTTTAATGTGCAGGATCGTCCCTGGATCACATGAACATACCATTTTGTTCACACGATTATCAGGCTTTTATTTGTGACACAAATAATTAATCAGTTATCAAGATATCTCCACAAGTAGAAGGCAATTTCTTGTTGATAATGACACATCCCCTTGACATTGTGAAATCCTTCTGTGAAAAACATCACCCTCCTATGAGTACTGACTTCAGTGACGCCGATTTATTATGTATGATTAATTTATAATATAAAATGTAAAACATTTTTCGAAACATTATTCATGATTTCACGGGAAGTATAAAGCAAATTCCCATTGAATTATTGAGAGATTTTAAGAATAATGTGCGTAACAAAATGGCGCACAGAATTGTAGTTGACGAAAAAGGTCGCTGGAGCGATCATGATCTTCAGCACGTCTCCATTTTGTGAAATTGTATTTATCTTGGTAAGTTTCTTAAGAGAATGATATGATTTCGTGCAAGAACATAAACTGAACTTTTTTATATTTGATTAGGTGGAGACAGTAAAAAAGTGAGAGAATATCGATAATTAAATAATTCAACGATGAGTCAATAAAGCCGATAAAGATCACTCTCATTCATCACGAAAAAGGAAATCTAATGAAAAGAATTGCAAACCGTCATCATGCAAATGCTTGGACGATAATATCAAATAGGGGGTTCGCTGCAACTGGATTTGTAGCGACATCCCGGCAATGCACTACAAAATGGAATACGCTCAAAAGAGGTTATGAAAACCTCAATAGGATAATAAATGACACGAATTTCGGAAAAATTACAGACTTTGTTCTTGATATTCTCAATGAAACCGAGGAAATCGAAGGAAATAAACGGAAAATTTTAAGATTGGCGCTTGACAAAGATGAATATTTAATAAAACTATGGAAAGCAATAAAAACAGATGTAAAACAAGTGCAAGTTGTAAATTTATTCAATCCGCAAATTTGATGTTTGATGTTGTAAGTATAACTTTTTCTCAATAAGTTAATTAAGCTAAATTAATGAGTTAATTGCTTTATCTACAGAAATTAAAATCGAAAAATGAGAACAAGATATATACAAAATGGTAGATTGGTAAAATTGCAAGTGTGGCATGTGGGAATAAATTCTCGCATAGATCACGATCCAAGTTGGCGTGGGTGGTCTCTTAGTCTCTGATGGACTCGTTGGCTTAACTGAGGATAAACGAAGCTCTTTATTTCGTATGCCACCTGCAAACTTTATTGTTTTACTGAATAAACAACAGATAAAAAGACCAGATTCTATCTTTGAAAATTACGCGTGATCGTTACCTTCAATAACATTGTATAGGTGGATCGAAATAATTACTAAATTCAAATAATTGTTACATTAATGTCAAATCTTTTTTCTAGCTTGGAAAATTTTCATTATTAGCAAGATTTAATCATTTATTTACTTTTAATAGATAAAAATTATAGCGTAACATATTTTTAGTATTTGGAAATAAACTGCTTTTATTACCATATTAATTTTATTTTATTATATATCCTTATAGGATCACACTGTATTTTTTTTACATTTATTGAATAGCTTTATTGATGATATATATAATAAATGAATACTGTTTAAATCATTACAAATACAACATTTTGATCAAAATTCATAAAAACTTTGAACATTATATTTTCGAACCCTATTTGGCCCTATTGTTACACAATTATTTATATTAAAATTACAGTACAACATTTATTAAAAATGATCGGTTATATATATGGTAACAAAATTTTTACTAAGTAATCGACAAAACCTTATTTAGGTTTTAGTCTATCCAACGGAATAATAGTTTTATGTTTAGCTATCCCAACTTTCTTCTATTGTCTTATAAATAAAGTTTAATATTAAGTCATAGCATATATTTCATATAACATTATATATTATTATAATAACTTTCGAACTAAAATCATGTGATCATATCAGCCAATTATAGTTTGTATTTGGTGATACAATTCTTTTTCATGTCATCGAACCTAACTGAAGGCTCGGAAGAAATGACTCAAGTCTTGACCAGGGAGACCAGGCAGACCTCCAAAATCAATCAGGTACTAAGTGATGTTTAAAACTATTTTGAGTATAAATGGCAACTTATTGCTAACGATAATAATAGATCTTTACGAAAATTAATGAAAAATTAACTCGAATGATGACCATATACGTGAAGCCGTGCACAGTATATACAAAGCTGAAATAATCAATATATTTTTGTCAAAGTAAGTTTATTACGAATTTCATTTTCATTTATTATTAAATCTGACAAATTTTATTTTTTTTTTTTAATAGGTTCAAATGGAAGAGCTTTATTAACAAAATTAAAATATACAAGCGTGCAATCTCTAGACTATCTAGTCAGAATGCCATTTCTTATGGGG
>QZLH01000031.1:144130-177114 GCA_003833135.1 Oehlia diaphana
TAGTTACGCTAAAACATCTTGCCCAACACCTTGGATTTCTCCCTCCCAACAAATAATTTACATCTTGCCCAACACCTTAGACTTCTCCCTTCCAACAATGTAACTGTTACATAAGAAATAACCGAATGTATATTACATAAATCAAAAAATTTTTATAAAATAAAATAAAATATAAAACTCAAATTCTACATGTGACTAAAATTATAATAAACTAAAATAAAAACATAACAAACAAAAGAAAAAATTCCAAAAATAATTTGATTCCTATTTCATAAATCTGACAAATTTTATATTAGATTGATGGAGGACTTAAAACGACTATTCACCTTGATCTTGTAAATTCTGCTCGTGCACATAATCCAAATTGGTTTGTAGTACCTACTACGACATGTATTGTTGGTCCCAATAGTTATGGACCCGACGTTGGAATATGGTATATTAAGCGCCGCCTAACGTATGGATAGAGGTAATTAAATTCTTGCAGAGGAAACATTGTAAATGGTTTTGCTTATTAGATTCGAATCCTCGCAAGTTTTTTATAACAAGGACCCGGATCGTCAGCATGCCTTAAATAATTTTAATGACGTTCAGCAAATTAATCCTAAAATTGAATTTGTGGGAATAGCTCTACCTGATATGATTCGTTGCTACCGTCAAAATCCTGCTTCTGGGGTAGCCTCAGTTCACGTAACGCCGGAGAATAATCAAACTGCTAGATCTAGTCGCGGTCCATACCTCATACACTGGAACGCAAACAATGTTCCGGTTTATTACAAGTTTGACTGGAACGAGCATCTGGATCTCCGATGTGGTGGAGGCTTCAACTGAATATCGTTCTGGACATAATTTCTCAGCTTAAATGATTATTATATAATAAAAAATTAGATTAGATTGGATTGGATTGAATAATTGATTAAGGTATTGAAATAGTGAACATTACACCACCCCAGCTCCTGCATTAGTGTGAGTAGAAAATTTTCTCAATACATTTCCTATGATATACATGTCCGCAGGGTAATACAGTAAATGGCTCAAAAGTTGACATAAAATATGTCTATCGCATTTCGAGCATTTCGCATGCTTCGTAAAATCTTTATCCTTAACAGTATCATCCCCCTAGCTAGAGGTCACGAATGCTGGAAAGAGTCATACTAGTTTTCAGGAACCTATAAATGAAAAATATCCGTTAATATACACTTTCGTGTCGTCATTGCGCTAATCCCCCTTGTAAATCGTAGCGATTAACATACCTCATAACCTCACGCGGATAAACATTCCAGGTGTTTGAACGAAAAATAATATAAAATCCTTTTAATAAAATTCAGTGATTAACGATACATTCCTCTCAATGTTTGAATCTTTCTGTGATTAACAACGCTCTCCTGTGAGTACTGACTTTGTTAACTCCTATTTTTATATATATAACATAGAGAATATAAAATTTTTTTGAAAAGTTATTATTTCTCGGATAAAGCAAACCAGTTGAAATTTAAGAAAAATACGCGCAACAGAATGGCACACAAATTATCGTTGATGAAAAAGTTCTCTGGAGTGATCATGATCTCTTGTTATCCAGCACATTTTTTTATTTATTTTCTTAATTTCATTATCTTTTTCTTAATGCATATATTCAAAAAGAATAATCGGCAAATAGCAATTTAACCATGCCAGTACCATTTCCTTCTAATCATGATTGCCAGACTTGCTTCAAGTAACGGGATCATAAGTGGAGTAAAGAGAGAAATGATAAAGTTCTGTAATAAATTCTTATCCTAATCTCAACATTCCAAGAAATTTTTGAAAAAGAAATAAATTAGCTTTTTTTTACAATTTTCATCCCATTACTCCATTACAAGATTTATATATATGATGATTTTGTCATATAACTTAAGAAAGAGTTTCGACCTATACGACAATAACATCCGTAAACACTATTATCAGTATTATATATATTATACTGTATATGAAAGCCAGAGGAAATGTTGCGTGATTTTTAAGACCCTTCCCAAGGAGTTGTTAATTGATACAAAAAAAATAAAATACGTAACCGTAATATATAGATTTTCTACACGATGGTTCTATATTAATGCCTGTGGAAGTTTTTCGCTCGTCTATCAATCATTGTAAACAAAAATGGTCAACGGTTATAATTATACGAGATATCAGTATTGGATAATAAATCAAATTAATATTAGATTTAGTATAAAGCTTCGGCTAATAAATTTCTGAGGAATCCTGAACGGAAATACTATTCATACTTTTTTAAAGTCTCTTCGGTAGTCGTATTTATTTGGATTCGAAGCTTCAATGTGAATCTACGTTCTGATCGGGAATATAGTATGTAAACTTAATCTCAAGCTTACGAAATTAAAACAAATTTATTAGGCGTATTTATTTGCAATTTAACAAGTATTATCACTTTTTCTTTTATTAAGAAAAAATAAATCGCAAGTGCAGATGCTGATTATAATACATATGTATCTATTCAGTATCTATTCTATAAAATATACAATTATACAAATTATTTGACATTTTAAGAATCAATTACAAGCTTTCCAATTTACGTTGCGTCATAATAACTTGTCATCCAAAAGTCAATTAAACATCATTATTACGATCATCGATCACTATATTCTTCACGAATGTCATTGTGGAGTACACCTCTATCGTGAATTGCCTTTAGTGCAAGAATACCATTATCCATATTCAAAGTATCCGTAACATTCTAAATTTGGAATGTATTTCCCCTGAAGGTCATTAAGAATTTGATATATCTTGACTTCGTTCTGCATTTCTTTCAAGATATATGATCGGGATTTCCACAGATCGATACACTTGAGGGCAATTGTATCTTTGCGGAAATCACATAGAAGTGTCTTTCCACTTCGTCCCTGGCCTAATATATCCTTAAATTTGGAGTTCCGTAGAGATTCTGATTCTTCGTATTTTTTTGATGTGCTAGAAAATGATCCAGACGATGATCCAGAATGACTTCTCTTTTGAAGCTGAGCGTTTAGAGACTGACTGTTCATTATTTTCATCAGCAGGAATTAGGATACTTGCATA
The DNA here is from genome assembly GCA_003833135.1 of Oehlia diaphana. Classification (NCBI taxonomy): domain Eukaryota; kingdom Fungi; phylum Glomeromycota; class Glomeromycetes; order Glomerales; family Glomeraceae; genus Oehlia; species Oehlia diaphana. The sequence goes on from QZLH01000031.1 coordinate 147,197, forward strand.
ATTCCTTAGCTGTTAGTGACATATGCATACGCCTTAAGGACAGGTGGCGAATCCGACCCCAATTCTGATATATATAAAATTTCTTCATCATCACCCGGTCCACCGGTCGGCGCAAAAACCAGTCATTATATAGGTTGAAAGTATGCCGTATTTAACTTGATTCACTACCATATAACTATAAATCTTCCTAATTACACTCTGTGTTTTGAATTGTGTTTATGAAATTCTATAAATGATTGTTCACCAATATCTTCTAAAACATATTTTATCTTGATCTCAATTGGCATGAGCACTTGAAATGAAGCAAGATGGGCAATAAAATCTGGATTACCAGGGGTTTTGGTCAATTCTCTCGAAAATAATAATCTTTCAAAAGTTTATTTAATACTTCACAAATATTTGGTTCAAAAGCGGTTTGAACGCTCATTTCATTATGCATCTGTGAATATTTGGTAAATTATGGCCTATTATATTCCGGTTTGTTGCTGAATTAAAAACTATTCACTTCCTCTAAAAAGCCACTGGTTGGTTGCTTTGACTATTCAACCTATTGATCAACGCGCCAAGATTTTTAGCTTTTCCATAAACAAAGGGAGGCTCTGTAAACTTATTTTGAGTCATATTAACAAAGAACCCTCTGATCATGAGATCCTTCTCGCCAAGACTCGAGATTTTGTTCGTAAATAAACGATAAGTCTTCATGTATCGTATCCTTTCACATCATCGACGCTAGGTATAGTATCGCAAAATACTGTATATTAGAAATTACTCAATCTGGCCTACTACAGTCATTTCACCAATAGTTTTGAAATCCTAATCTACCCTAACATTATCCTAACACCCTAATGCCTAATCCTAAGTAGACATATCTGAAAAAGTGAATCTAAACGCTCTGACGATCATCATCATCACGACTATGATTTTTTTTACACATACTGCGCTTATGATAAAAATTCAATAACTTTATTAACAATTTTTCAGATACATTAATAGCGGAAAATGCCAGAGAAGTAAATGAAATATATGATGCTATCAAAGAGGAAGGGAGTACGCGGATCCTAGGCATTTAATGCGAGTCCCAGTATCAAGTTATTTCTTGCTTTCTCGCATTCTGATAAAATAAAATTTGTTTTTTACACGCGTTGATGATTGTCAAAAATTTTCTTAAGATGCCGATATATAACAAGAAGAGTAATACAGTGTAACGAAAAAAATTACCGTGACAAAAGGCAGGATTTTTTAATAACTATAGAAGATAATTGAATTAAACTATACCATTTCATGTTAATTTTTTATTATTATACTTAATTTCAGATGTTAGTTTTTACTATAAATATTTCATAAAATGGCCAGTTTATGAAGGTGTTTGTTCTTTAATAAGAAACAGATCATAGTAAAATCACTAGTTGGATGGTTAATGCTTAAGAGAACTTATTTTTAAATTATATCCAGAGGAATACTTTTCTCTTTAAATGTATATCACTGAACCAAAATTGCCAAATAATGATAAAAAATTTGAGATCGGGACTTTTTTTTGCATATATTACCAAGGGGTAGATATTACATTGGAGTGAGAACAAATAAAAATCATAAAATGATATCTATATAGGTAGTAAATTTAGATGATTTTATGTTTAGTCGTGTATAGTGTTTATTACTATGTATTTCTAAATTAATAATTGTATTATTTTGTTTATACAAATAAAAATAAAAGAAAAATTTTCGGTAAATTTATTATGCAATTTCTTAATCTTAAATTATTTATATTAGTATTATAAAATTATAAAAATTTCTAAACAAAAAATTATAATGATAAATTTCCAAAAATTTAAATAAGAGAAACTTTAGTTCTGACTAAACCGCCACGGAAATTTTTGACTGGTTGAGGAAGCATTTGCAATCGTCTAAAAGCTTCATGAATATGTGAAGGTTGTAAAGGTGTTTGCTCTGAAGGAGGCGAAGAGAATAAACACACATCCCTATTTTCTAATTCGTCATCAAACATTCCTTTGGGGCGATTGAGACTTTTGTTGTGAAACATTTGATCTTTGTCCAGATCTCTTTTGACTCTTAAAGCTGTTTCTGTCAATGTGCTCACCATCTCAAATGTAAGAAACCCAAGAATATCTATAATATCATCATTAGGCTTCATATCTATATATGCAGACATGTTAGCCCATTCACGAAATCTCTTTGCTTTTCTATATGTGAAAGATGCTTGTCGGCATTCTGAGTAATGCACGTACTCATCTCGTGTCATAGCTCTAGTAATTTCATCAGCATCCTTAATGCAAAAATTAAAAATTTTACAAATATGGAAATTATTTCAAATAAACAAATAAATATTACCCTTACCTTTAATCTTTGTATTGAATCATTATAGGCCTCCAACTCTTCCTCATCTTCGTCATCAGAGTCGGCATTCAAAAATTCAGAAAACGAATTGACAAGTTCCCAAGACAACTTAACTTTCATTTTTCGCGCCTTGGCTATTTTGTCTTTAAAGAAGGAAATCTATTTAATAAGACTCACTCGACTATTAATAAATTATATGAGAAAACTTACCAATTCATATAAGTTGTGAAATAGCAAGTTAATAAATTAATATCATTTATAATTAAAATCGATCTAATTTTGTAATTTCAAACCTGCATTCGGTTCTTCCATGATTTCTTCTGCTGCATCATTTCCACCTGTGTCTTTTGCATTTTTTCTTACATCTTTCCAGCTTAGATACGTTCTTAATCTATTTACTTTAGCACGATCATGACGGATCAAAAAGATCAAATCCTCAGCACTCATATATCTGGAACCACGTTTTGAAGCTTGAGCTGCTGCTTGTATAATCTATTTAGCTGAAAAATATTAATAAAATTGTGAAACTATTTAAATTTATACAATATATTTATAATATGAAGAATTCTTACGATTTCAATCACTTGAGAACGAACAATGTCCTCCACGAGATTTATTGTTTCAAGTAAAGGTGATTGAACTTCACCAAAAACAAACATCATTTGTTGAATTTCTGAAGTATACCGATATTTTGACTTTTCTTTCTCCTATATATTTTATTAATACAAAACACGACTTAATAAGAAGTTAGATTCCTTATATCTAATTACATAATTAATAATACCATTATGAATCCGAGAGAGTTATACAAAATAAAGGTTCAAAATCAATTGTTTGTTTTATTTATAATCATTCTGATCGTCATTTTATTCACACTAATAAATAGTTTTGATTATAGTTATCACGTGATTAATGTTCCAATAAATTCGGCTTCAATCATTTGACTAATCATTTTTCACAAATAATACATTTTTTACTTCGTTTGAACTTAAATATTTTCTGAAATTTCAAAATGTCTGGTCGTCAAGGTAAGAAAATTGTCTTTGTAAACGTAATATATGTATGTGTTTTTTTTAATCTATAAAGCTTTTTTTTACATTAAGGAGGTAAATTAAAACCACTTAAACAATCCAAAAAGAAAGATAATAAAGATTTGGATGAAGTAAAGTCTAAATTTATTTAGGTAAAAATCTCGTTAGAATTTAGTTGTTCAGTTAATTAAAGTTTATCTTTTCAACTTAGAATGACGCGGAGTTCAAGAAAAAACAGCAAGAAGAAGCAAAAAAACTAAAAGAATTAAAAGAAAAAGCCAAACAAGGTGGACCTCTTGGTATGTCATCGATTTAATAATTTAAAATTATTATAATTTAATTCTAATTAGAAGTTTTATATGTCATATATAGTGGGAGGTGGTATTAAGAAGTCCGGTAAGAAATAACGAGAACGATTTACACTGTTAATAATATATTTTATCTTTTCTCATTTTTTGTTGAATTGAAGTAGTAGTTTAATTAAAAAAAAAAATACCTGAAGTTTGTAACCTAGAGTTTGTAATTTATAATCTCGTTACTTTTTATTCTTTAAGAACTTCTTTTTTTATAAAGTCTTCAATAGTATCATAATAACTGGGTTGAAATACAGTTTCATTATGAGTTCCATTATTAAAACCTTTCCAATGTTTCGTTCTCGTTTGAGATAATTCGTATAACTGACGCATATGTGAAGGAGGAACTAATTCGTCATTAAGCCCAGATAAAAATAATATTGGGACATTAACAATTTGTTGTATAGCTTTTTCAGATGGCCAAACTTGATGACAAAGAAAGGCCAAATATTTTATTAGTGGAAATACGTGTGGTATCAATTTGGGCTAAATATAAATAAAAATATATTAATCGTATGCTATTATTGACCTTTTTTCAAAAATGATACAATAACTTACAATACTAAGAAACGTATTTTCTACTATCATGCCGCTGAACTTATCTTCATTTCTGGATACTAAATCAATCGATACAGCTCCCCCAAGGGATTGTCCATATGCTATTAATTTTGTATTTTTCAAATCCTCATCTTTTAATACAAAATCTAATACTGCCTAAATAAATAAATAAATAAGATATAAATTGATTAAATATATTTGTGTGTATTGGATACAACCTGAGAGTCAATCCTAAGGCCCTTTTCTGTTGGAGTTCCTTCACTTAAACCATATCTAATATTAATAAAAAATGTTAGAAAATATGACACTGATTTAAGCTAAATTGAACGAGTAAAAAGATTTCCTTATATTTACCCTCTATATGAGAGCATTACAACGTTGTACTCCAATTTTACGTAAAATTCTTTTGCGATAAATAATCTGTGCCCCTAATTATTACGTTAAATTCAAAATTAATGAAATTAATGGGATCTATACTAATATAAATATATTCAAATAGATCGGATCATAAATGAATACCATATTTCCAGCATTGGCCTATTCATAAAAAAAAATTTAAGTGGTTTTTTTTGATAAAATTTTTCCAACTCATAAAACTTACGTGAAAAATTAAAATAGTAGGCCTATCTCTTGCATATAATGGTAATTTACATATGTATGCTTTTATACGAACTCCATCTTTTGTCGTTAAAGTCTCGTCAGTGTAATTCATTCCAAATTCAGAGGGTTTCTGTACCTAGAGAATCAAATATTTACGTTAGGATAAAAACTTTAGCGAATATCGCACAAAACAATGCGTGAAACAATGCTCACAACTTGTCGAGATCCTTCAGGAAGTCCAGCGAGGTATATCATTTTGCATTGATATGTATATAATAAACTTGTAACCGCTAAAGCAACTATAGAGGTGGTGGTTAGAAAGAACTGTATGTAACTGGGTATGTAATCTGATAGAAAGAACATTGTTGTTTTGAAAGCTTTCGTAGGTTTATCAATTTGAAGTTTCATATAGATATTATAAGAGAAATATTAAATTTTATAGCTGCAAATCAGATCTATTTTATCAATTTATCAAATATGTATATGATCTACATGTAAAATAAATACTTTCAAAAAATGTTCTTAAATAAAAGGAATTATATCAAAATTGTCTATTTAAGTCCTTGCTATAAATCATTTAATGTTTTTTGTACTTTTCGCGTTCCTCGCAATGAATTTAAACTTTCGGCTCTTGTTTCATGTACTGAACGCGTAGGTTTTTGAAAATTATTCTTATTTTGAGTAAATCCATATCGTGACTTTGATGATAAAGAGGGTTTAACGGTTTTTTGTTGAATATCGTAAAGCGTAGCAATTTGATCTCCCTTTGAGAGAGAAAAGTTAAACGTCTCGAAATATGAATAAAAACGAATGCATATATATATAAGAATATAAACCTTTATTTCCATTTGGTCCATTATTTCTTTCAGTTCTTCCGCTAGGGCGGATCTCTTACTTTTACAATCTAGAGGATCACTTCTTTGATATTCATCGACCAAATTACTATAATACCTGTTATAAATTTCATGATTATTTTAATTTTATATCCAAATTTTTTTTTTAAAAAAAATGAGCTTTTTAAAAGTTGAAAATAGCTTTACATTTTCAAATGCTTCAATTCATCCATTAGATTACTAATAACTCTCCCCAATGCTATATCTGGAGATTCTTCTTTCTCATAGCTCTCTGCAATAAAAAAAAATAGCTGTCAGTCAAAATTAATTATTTAAATATTCGTATACGAAAAATTGGAATATAAATACACTACGTTTTTTAAGTTTATTTTTATTAGTCGCATTTTTCGTATTTTTCTTATTACAAACTGAACACGAATTGGAACAATGATTCTTTAGTAATGCGAAAGCTTTTTGTAGGTTTACTGTTACAGAGTGTGATTTGCCTGTACCCTGTATAAATTTAATAAAAAATAATTATTGGATTATTATAATAATATATACACAAAATTAAATGTTTAAATACATACAGTTCCAAGAATAAAAGGAATCTCTCGCCCAATACCGCCAGATCTCATGGGTTTAGGTTCTTGTATAATATAATCTCGATTCCGCAAATACGATTTTCCGTTTTTGATATCTTTCCATACAGGATAGTCCTAACGAGTGTATGAATTGTCAAAATATTTAAAAAAATATAAAAGGAAAAAGTTAAAAAATAAAACCAACCTGTTGCATGCTAATAGATTGGTTATCACTTTTTAATTCTTCCCGGTAATCGCAATCTCTAAAATAATCACCTTCCTCCTCAAAATCATCATATGTATGGCGAACATATTGTTTTCGATCTTTTATGTGTATGTAGACACTATCTCGACTTTCATTAGAATATTGTGAATATATTCTTCCACTCCTAGTTGGAGATAATCTTAAGTCATTAGGATGAATATCTGGATCTTCCTTCATATTATCATAAAACTGCCGTTGTCTTCCGGGAAGATGAGGAGATTGGTCACCATCGTCCTGCTCAGAAAAATTTCTAGTATAATGATTATCTCGTCTTTGATCCTCTCGTTTCTCATTATAATAATGTTGTTCTCGAGGATCTATGTATTGATTTTGCTCAAAAGACTCTGGTAATCTTCTATTTTTTGCAAATTGCAGATTTTCATGCGGCTCATCTCCATAATGTTCATAATATTGTTGTTCCCGATAATCGCCATTTTGGTTATCTTCATTGTAACCGCCAAACTGCATCTTATTATTAGTAGTTCGTTTATTAAACACTTTTGAATTATTATAAGTTCCTTCATTATACTGCTGTTCGATATGACAATCTTCATTATGATTCGTGTGTCGCTTTTTATCCTTATATGAATCTTCATAATTTTGAAGATTTTCCTTGTGACAAAGTCCTCTGTACCTATTGGTTTTTCGCCCATCTTCACTTCCTTCAACATTTTCGTTTTCCTCTATTGAAGTTATTTCACTTTTAGGAACAGTTTTCTTTCTATGCATCTTTTCCATCTGAACATCAAATTGATTTAATTAATAATTGATAGGGCAACTTTATTATTAATTAAAATAATTACCGCTTGACGTTGCTTTCTCAAATTTTCTCTATCTACGCGATGACTCTCAATTTCTTCCTGGATTTTCTTAATTTGTTCTTGCTAAGCATAAAATAAATTGGTGTTTTTATACATTTATCTAATATATAAAACACGGATAGTAATATAACAATACTTACATCAGCTCTTTCAAGAGATTTGCTCTTTTCTGATCCTGAATCACGATTAGTTTCTTTTGGTTCGATTATTTGATTATTTTCCTGAATTTCAATATTGTTAATGTCCGAGAGTTCGTTAGTTTTCTCAAAAGGTTTCCTTGGTAATTCTGGCGAAGCCAAAGAAATTGGTTGAGTAGGAATTGTAACATTAGACAGCTGGGTTCTTTTGTTGGGTATCTGAACAGATGCCCTTAAACTTTCAAATTGATCATTCATTTGTGTAATATCTTGTTTGGTCTTGATTAAAGCTTTCTTAGCTTCATCACGTTCATCTTCTGCTTTACGTGCATAAGTCTTCATATACTCTAATTGTCTTTTAATGACTTTGTACTTTTTCTGTAGAGAAATCATGGAAGGATTTGCTTCTGTAAAAGGGACAATATAGAAAGACTTTTTGATTTTTTGTAATCGATCAATAACTGGTATGTAACAAACAAAAATTAATTATAACTCACTTTCTTTTTCAATCAATGGAAAGTTTCCATGTGAACTAACTGTTTCTACCTCATTATGTTTATTATTAGCTTTACTCTTGGACTGCTCCTTCTGTAATAACTGGCGGTATTGTTCTAATTGTTTTTCTAACTGATTGACCTTCACATCTGCGCTTTGTTTGTCCATTTCAAGCTGTCTAACCTTTATATCTGCGTTTTGTTTGTCCAGTTCAAGCTGTCTATAATTATCTGTAAGAGTACGTAAAGCGGCAACTGGACCTTTAACATTATTTTCAATAATATTCATCTGTCTGAAATTTCGAACATCACTTTGCTGAGATAACGAAATATCTGGTAAATGAAATGATAACGAAGGTGTAATGAGTGAAGTTTTTTCATTTTGTGACTTAATTACAGGTTTAAATATGTTATCATGAGTTGATCTTTGTATTTGTGAGGAGTTTGGTCTAGATTGCAAATGTTGATACTGCAAAAACGGAGATGGGCGCTGTTGTAACAAACTTTGCCCTTGATTCTGTAATTGGCTTTCTTTTTTACGTAATTGTCCTTCGTGTCGCAATTGTTCCTCTTGTGGTAACCTTTGAGACTCCCGTTTCTGATCTTCTTTTGAGCTCTCTTCTTGCAATTGTTGCTCATTTAATAATTGTTTTTGTTGATACTCTTTTTCCTGATTAATTTGTTTTTGATGTGATTGATCAACTTTTTGTTCTTGTTCTTCATGAATTTTCTCTTCTTGTGATGGTCTATTTTTTCGTTGTTCTCGCGAACTTGGTATTTTTCGATGTCTTCTTCTATTGATAAAGATTGGTTTTTCGTCCGCATAACAAAATTCACCAATAATTTGGCGATATTCTTCTCTACTTACACCTTGTAATTCATTTAATTCAGATAAATTATGTTTACTTGTTAGATCACCCGATTGTTCTAAGCCTTTTAAATCCAATTCATCGTCCAAACTAAGAGATTTTATGTTTTTTTCAAAATCCTCAAACTTTTTTTTTTCGTTTTCTGAAGAACTATAATCTGATAAATCTAATTTTTCTCCTTTAAATTCATTTTCATTATCATCATCATGTGATCCACCTTCTTCACCTGAATCACTCGAGGAAGGCTCACTTTCATTTGAATATAAATCAGAATCGCTTCCATGTTCCGGTCCTTCGTCTGTACCAACATCACTTATTGTGCTACTTTGTGATAAAGTTTGTAATGTTGTCGAAATTGTTGATATATTTATATTTTTATCCATAGTTGCTATACTTAAATAAGAGAAACGCGAAACAAAATACGAATGGGTTAAGCAATAAACTATCAAAGGTTTTGAAGATACAAAAAAAACCAGAAAAAATATGTTGTTTTCTTTGTTTACAAAAATTCCCAAAATAAGAAGTATCACATGTTCGAAAGTTTAGTAACAATTTTTTATTATTGATAAAGGCGTAATAGGTTAGTATTAGGTTGATTCTATATTTAGGTAAAAAAAAAGTTGCATTTCATGCGTCCTCTCATGTATTTTTCCGAAGTATTGAGAAATTTCCGATTTGCTCAATCAAATATAATTTATTGAGTTTAAGTTTAATCTCAAGTTAAAATTTGTTACAGTATCGCACCTTTACTTTTTAAACTCAACAAAAATGACTAAGAAATAATATTTTTTATTGTATATTTAAAAACTTTCTATGCTAAAATTGTAATTTTGAATTGTTTGTTGGTTGATGTTAAGATTGTATTAAATTTATAAAAAAGAATATATATATAAAATATCAATAAAAATATAAATTTCTTTCTTTTACTTATCATTGATATAAAATAAAGGCTAAATTGTCATTAAAAATACAAAAGTTTCATTTGCTGAAACGTTAAATCTTTAAAGCCTAAAAATCCAAGAAATGAATTAAATCAATAATCATTTGTCGATTGATCTTTAAAAAAAAAAAAAAGAATTCCAAATGTCTTTCACTAAACAAAATTCCAATAAAAGTCCTTATTCATAAATTACATTAATCCTTCAAATCTTTCTTTCTATCTTACAATAATTAAATTTGCACTTTAATGGATAATTTATCCTTGCTGTTTTACCAACATTCTCTTGTCAAATCGCAGCAGATCATATGAGTGAACAATAAGTGACCTTTTGTGTATAGTGACACAGATCTTGCCGGGAGCGCATTCTTTACTCTTCTCATGATCGCTTCCTCCGCTATCACTGTTGTTATCGTCACAACTACTGTCACAACTGCCAGCACTAGATATACTGCTTTTACCAGGATCGACGTCTCTATAAGTGGTTGTTGTCATTGTTGTCACTACTTCTTCAGTAGAAGTATCGTTGAATAAATCTAGATCTAAGTCACAATCACTGTCTGGACATTCATTCTTATAATCGTTTAATTGATTTGCATACAGCAAGAACTTTAATCCAACTGCCGCACGCCTCATACTTAAAAGTAAAAGTTTTTGATGCTTAATTTCATAGCTTCGTAATGGGTGTATTGGTAATGGATGAATGGGTGAATATGGAAGTTGTGGATCGTTAAGAGGTGGAGATGATGAATCAGAGGAATGGGGGTCTAAACTTGTTGGTGTTGTTGCTGAAGTGTGAGTAGTTGTAGTAGAGGCGCTTGGTAACTCTGGAGAATCTAGTGATGTTTGTGATGTACGTGATATAGGAGATTCTGACTCTGGAGTATTTGCCTGGTCAAAGTAGGAACTGCTACCCTTTCATAATTTGGGAGTTAGTATAGAAGTTTTTTAAAACGAAAAAAAAAAAAATATTCTAGAAATTTCTTTATTATCAAATAAATACCTTGTAATGTCTAAACGGGGATAAGTCTAACGATTCATATTTTAATGGAGACCCAACATCGTCGAAATGTTTAATTGTGAGACTTGCTTCTCGAATTAAACGAGCATACTCATGTATAGCTTGTAACATAAGGTCAAGTTGTTCGGTAGTTCTAGATTGACTATTATAAATGTTTGATGTGTTTGATCTTGCAGAACGATGCTTTTCAAGAATCTAAAATAATAATTATTATATTCTGTTAAAATAAAATTAACAAATATAAACAGCTTGTCTAATAAAAACTAACATCAAAAATTTGTTCCTGAATTTTTTTCAAGTCATTGTTTATATCCTCCGTAACTTCATTTTGAAGTGATTTTAACTTTTCCAAATGATTTTCATTTTCAAGAATCTTTTCTTGGGTTGCTAATATAGATTCTTCAACAGAATCTGACAAAATAATTGAATTAAAATATGTCAAAAAATAATCAAAAATAAATAAACAATAATAAATAAATAAACTACGTTTACTACCTTGTTCTCGCTTAATTTTCTCAATATTAGCAAGCCATTCAGGGGCACCCTCGAATAATTTTTCCATTGAATGAGCTATCTCATCTAAATCCTGATTAAATTGATTAAATTCATTTTTCGAACGATCCAACTCTTTTTCGAATGCTTCGTCCGTTTTTGTGGGAGGCGATTCGGATAGCAGCAAGTTCGGTAACTTTATATTCGATTCCTTAGTTAATAAAGTTTCTTTTAGTTTAGTTTCTAAACATAAATTAACAATCATGGATAAATTACGAGAATTCAAAGGGAAAGATTCTAATTGTGAAAGGTGAAAGTTTACTCCATTTTATAATGTTCAAGGGGTATAGGGGGCATACATGTGAGGAAACCCCTGAAAAGCTACGCATTACTTCGAAGTTGGCTCATTTTGCAAAACATACCTTTGACATGTGGTTGAAAAAAAAGCGACTCTCAGGAATCTTGATTGAAATACCAGGAGAACGTATTCCCATTTTCTGTCAAAAGGAAATAATGTAATAACTCTATATAACAATAAATATTAAACTCTATAATAAGAGATCACAGAGAATAAACCAGCTTTGGATAAGACAGAGCGAGAGACTAGGAAGGATAAAGTAAGAGGGTACCCTTATTATTATTTCTGAAGTATAAATAAAAATAGCTTTTTTATTTTTTTTTAAAAAAAAACTTCAGATAGTCTAAAAAAGGTCGGTAGGAATTGAAAGTAACAATTAGTGCCAGTAAGCAGTAAGTTCCTGCACCATTTGGCACCAAAGGTTATTTACGGTACTATTAAATACCGTTTTAACGCGTATTCTCGACGAGCAGACAATGATTTGAGAGTGAAAAAAAAAGGAAAGGAGAAAAGTAAGATGGCGAAGAAACAACTTGGCAGAATGGGTTATGATTGAAAGGTTTATGGAACTCGATTCATGCATATGGTGGTAATACGATATATGCGGCCGAATTTGTCACGTGGTACTTTTTTTTTTATTTCCCATCCTGAGTAAAATAAACTCGGGATCCGGGAACACCCATACGCAGAATGGTCACTGTAAATCTGCCATCTGTTTTTCCAAATAACTTCTGTATGACCCACATCAAAGACTACTTGTTATTACTTGTTATTACCGGATGCTTTTTATATGAAGCAGAGAACTTTGGACATCCCGATCAAAAGAAATTTACAATTACATGAATGTGCATATTTTTAATAGATCATAATCGTTATATATACATAGTTATAGTACATCTGGAGATATAAAATGCATTACTTAATTTATTAAAACAACACACTACTTAGGATCTTGAAACATTTGTTAAAGATTTAAGCCGATTAGCATAACTACCCTTATATATATATGGTGAGTATCCTTCTCATTATTACTCTAGCATTCACTAATAATATCTATTGTATGTGAATTACACATTAGATCATTAGGCTTTATCCTTTAGTTAAGTATATTATATAGACTACTCATAATACATTTCATATAATAAATTTAATGATTTTAAGAATAGGTAATGTGATCATTTTTCTGACATTTAGCAAGCCACCTTCATATTTTTGATGTAATTCTCAATGTTCTTGATCAAAGAAAACATATTACCTTGCATTTAATTAAAATCAAAGGATGGTGTCCATACGATGGTTACACAAATGTACATACTATTCAAAGGAAAAGGTTATGGAATTTTAACTTGCAGGATGTTTCAATATGCCATGCTTATATTGTTATCGTACTAATAATCCATACTTTTTTATTTATTTGATATTAATGCAAGTCCATAATTGCCAAAAATAATGAGAATATTTCAAAGACTATAAAAAAATATATGCATTTAACTAGTCTTAAAATACTTATTAATATTAAATTTTCCAATTTTAGTTTTGTTAAAAATAAATACCATAATAAAATATTAACTGTTAACCATGTGTCCATGTTATTCAAATTGTATAATAGGATATCATATGTCTAAAAATGTGATGTCTGGTGGCAAATATATAGTGCATATATTAGTGCTTTTCACAATCACGTGGAAGGAAAGTAATGAACATGTTGTACAATATCACAAGCAGTTGTAATCTATAAATGACATAAGAAGGTTATTTCTTTGCGTTCTAATTTTTAACGATAACTTTTGCTGCGGATTAGTCATAGCTTAACATTATTTCAAAGAAATGTTTCCATTTAACGAACAAAATGCAAAAAAACAAGCTTTTGTTGAAAACGCTAGAGCAGAAAGGGAACAAAGAGAGCAACAACGTATAAAACAAAAGCAAGAGCAAAAATTATCACAATCTGCAATTGTTATACAGAAAACTTTTCGTAAACATTTTAAAAAAAAGCAAAATTTTGAAAATTTACGTAATTTATGGGATATTGATTCAGGTTTTTCAATTGACAATGATAATTCAAACGAGAATTCATCAAATCCCTTAGAAATTCTTCTTCTTGCAAAATTATTATTTGCGTTTTTTAATCCAAAACGTGATAATGCCAGACTTTCACATTTATGTAGATTAATATTATCAACTACTTCTCAAAATTCTTCTAACAAGGGAGATCAACCTAGTAAAATAGTTTTTCCTTTCCATTTTTTGTTGTTTAATGAAAATTATGGAAAATTCACTTTTAATTTAATGAAAAAAATTCTTTACCAATGCGTCGAAAGGATAATTGGATATGCAAATGAAAACAATACCAAAACATTATATCTTACCGGAACAGAAATTAGACTAATGATTTATTTTCTTGATCCTAAATTTTATATAATAAAAGGAAATTTACCGAATTCAAATTCCATCTCTACACTTTTAAGCCAAAATTTAGCTGCATTTCATAATTTCCTATTACAAAAAGGATTTTACATGTTAATAGGATCAGGAATGTTTCTCAGAGTGGATTCCATATTAAATTTAAAATCAAGAGCAATGAAAGTGAAACAACTTTCAAAAGATGATGAAAAGAAATTAAATTCTACGAATTTATGGATTTTAGCTTGTTTAAGATGCTGTTTATTTTTATTGGATTCAAATTCTGGAGGAAGTAATTTGCAAACATTTACAGAACAACATTACAGCGAAAAGAATAAATTAATCATGTTTATAATTCATATAATGTCAGTCCCCTGTTTATTATCTTCTTTAGATGATAATTGTTTGGATATGTTAAAAAAAAGTAATATTCCTTTAAAAATTATTGAAATAATGCATAACGATGATTCTTTATCACAAATTTTAAATGGATTAACGGGGAATAATGCAATATTTTTGATGGGAAATATTGTTGAATTAATGTTGAGGTCAGATTTAATTTCTTTATCGATAAGTGAAACACAATCAAATTCTTCAACACAACAATTTCTTAATTTTATTGAAATTATAATTTCTTTACTTCAATATTGTCAAAGTTTAGTGTCATCTAAACAATTGAATATGCATTATCAATATCACCCTATATTTAAATGGTATTCAGGAAAAAATGATTCAAAAATTCCAAATTCATATTTTAACTTAGTTATAGCACAACTTGAGTGCTTATGGCAAAGATCATTTATACTTAAAGCATTTAATCATGTTTTAAGTTTTAAGTCTGTAGTTAAAGATCAAAGTGGTCTATTAAAATCAAGAAGAAAGAATAGTTTTAATGATAAAAAAGTTAGCTTAGTCTCAAGAAAAGTTACAATTGATGCTATCGAAACGAAAGTAGTTTGTCGTCTTTATTTATCAATTTTAAAACTTCTTGATGGTCAAAACAAAAACATTACTATGAATTTAACTTATTTTCCAGACCTTATACCTTGTCTTTGGAAATTTTTAATGCGTTTGGGACCTAAAGGAAATATGGAAATTTTCCTGTCAGATTCTGTAATAAAAGATCCAGAAAAAGAACCTTTTATAAGCATCTTGGCGTTATTTTGTATATGTTGTAATATATGGTTGACGTAAGTATAGTTTAAAAGTTTCGCAATAAATGGGTTTAAAATTAAAATTATTTATAACAGCTGATTTTTTTAATTATTAATTTAGGACGAAGGATGATGAAGAATTTTATGATAAGCAGATCCCTTTTTCAATTGAGAATGATATTATTCCAATGTCTGTTTTCTTTAACAAATTCTGTTTCGCATTATTAAGTCATTCATCACTTGAAGGATGTCCTCCAACAATATTTGAATCGGCACGTAAAGTTTTATTTCAATTACATTTGAAAGATTCACGTCGTCCATTTTCAAGAGAAGAAAATATTTGGTTATTAATTAAAGATCCAAAGAAATCCTTACCAAAATCTCTTAAAGACCTTTTCAAAAATAAAAAGTCATCATCATCATCAAATAGCAAAGATCAAATGGGGATGTCGTTTTTGGAAAGAATTCAGGAAAATGATCCTATATCAATTAAAATTCTTAATTTATTGCCCCATACGATTCCGTTTGAAACAAGATTAGATATTTTTCGAGATTATTTGAAAAAGAGTATTCCAAATTATTCGGAAGCCACTGGCATTATGATCAAAGTTAGAAGAGCTCATGTGCTGGATGATGGATATAAACAATTGGGCGGAGTAATTGACGCGAAAATAAAGGGAAGAATTCGTGTAAAATTCGTAAACGAAACTGGTAAGAATTCATTTTTCATAATTTTGTTTATAATTAATTACAATTAATTTTGGTTTTTTTTTTAAATTTTAATATTTAGGTGCTTTGGAAGATGGTGTGGATCAAGGAGGTCCATTTAAAGAATTTATAACACAACTTATCGCTGAAGGTTAAATCAAATTTTTAAATTACCTATTTTTTTTTTTTTTGCGTTTTCATTTTAATTTATTTAAATATTAATTTTTTTTTAATTCATTTTCGTAGCCTTTGATCCATCTTATGGTTTATTTGCTGTAACAAAAAATTCATTACTTTATCCGAATCATCAAAACACAACAACAAAAATTGCGTTATATTCATTTTTAGGTAAAATGATTGCAAGAGCAATACAAGAAGGTATATTAGTTGACGTACAATTTGCCAGATTTTTCCTAAGTAAAATGACCGGTAGAGCTGTTTTTCTGGAAGATTTAATTGGATTAGATGATGAATTATTAAAAAATATAATGATTGTAAAAAAATATGAAGGTAGTCAGTTTTGTATTTTAACTTAGAAATAACGAAATAATTAATAATTTGCAATTTAATATTATATTTATAGGAAATGTTGAAGATTTAGGATTATATTTTGCAATCGATGAGGAAGTTAATGGAAAAGTTATTTCTAAAGATATTATGGGTGGTTCACGCGTTACTGATGATAATAAAATTCAAGTTCGTTTTTAAATAATTAGTTTTGCTGAATCAAGTTAGTTATTGTTGATGTATAACATTTTTTTTTCTTATTATAATTTAGTATTCATATTATCTAGCTGATTACAAATTGAATCAGCAGGCAAAAGAGCAGACGCGAGCATTTATTAATGGGTTAGTTCAACACATTAGTATTTGTTATTGAGTTTATTTTGTAACGTTAGTTAATTATAATTTTTTGGTTAGTTTTCAATCCATGATACCAGAAAATTGGTTAAGGATGTTTTCACCACCGGAATTACAACAGTATGTGATTTCATAATCGTTATTTTTATTTAATTTGTTTAACTAGATTTATCTTATTTTCTTCAACCACAACACAAGCGTACTTTCTGGGGAAGATGCTGATTGGGGTAATTACTTCTTTCAATTCTATAATTCATCTATTTATTTCATTATATTAACTTATTGAACAACACTGTAGAGGTATCTGATTTGCGTAAATATACAGTTTATCATGGTGGATATTTCGATCAGCATATTAGTATACGGCATTTTTGGTCTATCTTAGAAGATATGAATTTAAAAGACAAAAGTGCATTTCTTAAATTTGTAACAAGTTGTTCAAAGGTACTTTTTTCATAATTTAATTCATGCCAAAAAAAAGGCATTTTTTTTGTGAATGATGATAACTAATTTTTTTAATTATTTTATAAAGCCTCCTCTCGGTGGTTTTAAGTAAGGAATACTAAATTATTTTGAAATTGTCTTAATGTTATCAAAAATTTGACCGATTTTAATATTTGTTACATTATATTTTAAAAATTTATAATTTAGATATCTTCAACCACCGTTTACAATTCAAATGATTTCAGATGATTCTGATTCCAATCAGCCGCGTTCAAGACTAGTTGTTAGATCGTTATTATCTTCTATTGGACATTCGAAATCTGCTTTAAAAGGGAGATTACCAATGAGTTCAACGTGGTATGTACTAAGATTTCTTATTAAAGATAATTAATTATTTTAGATGATAATAAAAAAAATTTTTTCTTTTTTTTTCGTTTTAGTTTCAATCTATTAAAACTTCCATGTAAGTTACAGTTTTTTGAGTTGTTTGAATTAGTAATTTGATTTTTAATATTTAATTTGTTCTTTCTTTTAGCATATTCACAAAAGTCTGTAATAAAAGAGAAATTAAAATATGGTAGGTATTATTTTTTAAAAGAAAATTTTTATTTTAATTCAAAATATCACTCATAATATCAAATTCATAATTTTTTTTATAGCTATTAATTCAAATACAGGATTTGAATTAGCTTAATAAAAGTCCCATAAGCTTACTTTAATCAATATTTAAATTACTGTTTTTAAATTATACTGTATGTATATATATAATTTATTATTTATTTTATTTTAACCAAATTTTCATTTATTTACTTTCACTTTGCATTTAATGATAAATAACATATACATATATTTTACTATTTGTAAAGATAAAATATAAAGAAATAAAATATTATGATATTAGTAATTATTATAAAAATTCAAAAATATTTATATATTAAAAGTATATTGAATGATTTAAGATTGATTTTATCTTTTCAAAATCAAAATGGTTGTTATTACCTTAAAATGAGATTTATACAATAGATACTTATATAATAGATTTACTTCCATATGTCATTAATTTAATATTATACTGTAATCCCTTTAGGATTACTTATTTTTAGTTTAGATTTAATATATAATTAAAGTGAGTTATTCTATTTACTAATAAATAAAATTTGTGATATATACAAATATAAACTTATAATAATAAAATAATAAATCTCAGAATTTTATTATAGTAACATATATTAGCTAATATTAGTTTTATAAGAAACCTTATCCATTTCTAAATAAAATCTTTTTTAATCAATAATATTCAATTATATAATACTAATTTTAACCAGTAAAATGTTTAATTTTATATTATATAAGATTGCTTAATCTTCCTATTCTCTAAATATTAACTAATATATATCATGATCTTTATTACTACTATATTTTTATATGATTATTTATGATAAAAATTTTAGATAATTCACATTATATTTCAAGTAACTTTATCAACTAATTAAGTTAAATAAGAAGGCAATATATCAAATATTTCAATTTGCCAAATTTTAATAATATTTTAATTTGTTACCATTTCTATTATAGATAAATTATTATTTTTTTGGATGAATATCATGGATTACTTTATTTTAAAGGATATGTAAATTTTAATGTAATGAATTGATCAATGATTTCTATTTGAAAGGATTTTATATTTTTTTAATAAAAATAAAAAGATATTGATATTAGAATTGATAAAGAAGCTGAAATCCGAAATAAAATAGTTTAAAACTGATAAGAACAAATATAGGAAAAGAATTGTTAAAATATGATATAAACTGAAAATTGAAAGGTTAAAAGATCTTTTAATCTATGTTAAATTTTTATATAATTCCTAAAATCAAATACAGCCTATACTCAAAAGTATCTTGAGATTATGTAAGCATCACGTAATACTAGCCAATCATATGTTAGAATTCTAAATCATGTGGCATGTAATTTTATTTTCATAATAGGCAGTGATGTGCATTGGAAGCTTCCAATAAAAATTTATTGGATTGGAAGAATTGGAAGATTTCAATAGCTGTGTAAGCATCACGTAATACTAGCCAATCATATGTTAGAATTCTAAATCATGTGGCATGTAATTTTATTTTCATAATAGGCAGTGATGTGCATTGGAAGTTTCCAATAAGGAATTGGAAGAATTGGCAATATTAGTACGATATTTCTATGTGCATTGGAAGCTTCCAATAAAAATTTATTGGATTGGAAGAATTGGAAGATTTCAATAGCTGATTATAGGTACAGTACGTGACGATATTTTATTCTGCAATTTAACCAGTAACTCCTTTCTGTATACGATATACTTCCAGTAAATTTTCTAATACTGTAAATTATCATATACAGTATGTCATCATCAGAGCTGTCTTCTGAATAAGTAAATTCATTTGAATTCAAATAAATTGTGAGACTGTTTATTTATTATCACCGTTTTCTAAATGGTGTATGCAAATTATATTTGAATAATAAAAAAGAAATCCGAACAAAAAAAAAAAGGGATGAAAACTGGATATTTGAAATATAACATTTTTAAAAACAATGATTTAATCAATAAATGGGTTACATTAAATTTAAAAATTTTGCTATATACAGTATTATATAATATATTAAAATTAAGGTTCAACCGATAACTTTTTAAGCTTAGGTCATAAACTATAAAAGTTATCGGCTAAAAAAAAAAAAATTTTAAGGATTTTTATCATCCATTATTACTATAAGACACTTTTGAGTATAAAATTTTTGCACAGTATTATCAATATATTCATTCGAGAATTACATTGAATAATTATAATTCATTTAAAATCCAATTTGAAATGCAGTCCAGCTTTGATTATAATGAATCAAAATAAATAAATTTAATTGGTTGATATTCATGTTTCAGTAATCTTTGAAAGATGGTGAACCGGTGATATGCCAATGTAATACTATCTGTTATGTTGAGACAATAGAGAACTTACAACAAACATTGACGCATTCTTCATGTGAATTGCATAAAATCGTATAATTAATTTTTAAAAAAATTCTATAATGATGGTTAAGATCAACATTTTGTAAATATTGACATTTGTTTCTCCTTTCCGGGATTGACGTCCTAAATGATAACGGAATAATCCGGACATCGTACCTCGAACATTACAACAATTATGTCACATGATCTACACTTATTTGGTGACAAAGCAGAAAAAGAAATTTTTATTGAAAATTCCATTTTAAAACAAACATCACCCTTGATTTGACACTTATTTGTAATAATAATATTTATTTACTTTCGGGTTACAATTAATTTGAATTATATAAAAATTGAATTTGAATAAGTATTGAAAGACGTAAATCATATGTTTGTATTCCTTCAATTAAAATCCTTATATGTTTATAAGGGGCGGGAAATTACACTCACTTTGTTCGTTTTTATTCATCCTGTAAACTTTGATGCGATGTGATACTGATATGACGCGCGTAAAGTTTTTTTATTTTCACTATAATTGGAATATTAATAAGATTCAAAGACCAATAAAAAGTCGGTTTACTATGATTTATGCAAAATCGGATCATCGGAAATTCGGAATATCTTACATTACATTCTAAATTTTTTTTTTTTTCACCACAATAATAATTCTTTTTGAGATGCATGTCATGTTCGATCGACCGGGTAAACTTTTTACAGTGAAATTCAATGTAACAAAGGTCACATAAATCACGTGGAGTGCTGTCTTATGAATTATACTAAGCAGGAAAAGATTAAACCTAAATTTTGATTTTCTCACGGTTAATATTGTTTTTTATTGTTAAAAGAAAATAATAATTGAAAAAAAAGTAAACAAATAAAACGAATATAATTTGTTAAATAAAGTTTAGAGTTACGTACAAAAAACGTTTTTTACTGCGGATTTATTTTAATAATACTTATTTTGTTTTTTATTAGTTTCGTGAATCCCGCATTTATATTTATTTATCAAACAGGGAAGCCACATAAATAAACAATATATTGGATCATTAATGAAATATATGTAATTGGTTATTAATGAAATATGTATAATTGGATATTAAATATGTGTAGAATGTACTTAATAAGGTTTGAGAAATATATAAAGTTGATTTGAACAGGAAATGGACGAAAAAAAAGGGAGAAAAAAAAACAAAAATTAAAAAATCAAAATGTTATTAATAATCGCTGATTCCATATTAATATCTGTTGTATCTTTGATAAGTTTAATAATTCTCTTTATTCAAAAATATAAAGTAAATCAAGTAACTTTTGATATTGAACGTAATAATAATAATTTCTCAACCTTAATAAGAGATTATATTAAATTTATTCTTGCGTTATGTCAAGTAATTTTATTTACTTTATTGATTTTCTTAAGAATATTTTATCTTAAAAATGTAAAAGAGATTGACATTTTTCATTCTGGATCAATTGCAATATGTTGGGTAAGATTTTATAATATATATATATATAGTATATAATCAATTTTCTTTATTTTCATGACATTTTTTTCCTTTTGAATTTATAGATTTACTGTATGACGTTATGTATGTTGATTTGCTTTGTTCGTGAAAGAAGATGGAAATGGATCTTTAATTCGCATGTAACATCGATTTGCGCCGCAGCATGTCTTTGTGCTACTTGGCAATTAAGGATCGCTTCGGCATTTTATCGTGATACAGAATTGATTATTGCTATTATAAATCTCGTGAATTCAACAATACTTTGCATTATATCTATAACAACTCCCAAAGGTCCTCCTGTGTGTAATAAAGGAGGTCGTCCAATTACATCAATTGTTTATTGTTCAATATGGAATTTTATTACATTTTCTACTGTAATACCAATTATATATAAATCTTTTAAAAAAAAATCACTTGATGATTCAGATTTAGATGAATTACCTAATGAATATACTGCAAATGAATTTTTTAATAAAATACAACAATGGCCTAGTAATAATCTATTATATAGAATTTGGAAAGCCAATCAAAATATTATTTTATTAGAAACGTTTTTTGTTATAATTTCATCATTTTTACATTATTTACCAATATTATTCTTATATAGTTTATTGGATTTTTTTCAAGGGGATAAAAAAAATATTGAATGGGCTATATTTTGTGTATTTGGTATATTAATAGGAGGTTTATTGCATGTATTTGCTATATCTCAACATCAATATTTAGGTGGTTCAGTATTACAATCAAATGTTAGTTTAATGTTAAATTCTGAAATTTATTCAAAAAGTTTAAAAATTAAAAATAATGCTAATGAAATAGGTAAAATAAGTAATTTAATGGCTGTTGATGCTAATAGAATTTCTCAATTTATGATATGGTGGGCTTCTTTAATTGAAGCTCCTGTACAAATTGGTATCGCTTTATTTTTTCTATATAAATTATTAAATAGTGCTTGTTTATTTGGTATTTTAGTTTTAATAATAATTTTACCTATTCAAAGATGGACTGGTAAATATTTCTCTCAAAATCAAGAACATTTAATGAAATCAAGAGATTACAGGGTATCTTTAATGAATGAAATTTTACATGGAATTCGAATGATTAAATTTAACGCATGGGAAGGGAATTGGATAACGAGAATAATGAATGCGAGAAATGTTGAATTAAAATATTTAAAGAAAAGTTTTATTTTAATGAGTATATTTAATTTATTATGGATTGCTTCTCCAATATTAATTACAACCGTTAGTTTTTTAACTTATACTAAAATTCAAGGAAATGAATTAACAGCTTCTATCGCTTTCACTTCTGTTACTATATTTAATGAAATTAGATTTATATTAAATGATTTAGCAGAATTATTCATATTAGCATTACAAGCCATAGTTAGTTTACTTAGAATTGAAAAATTCTTAAATAGTGATGAAAATGAGAATAAAAAGAATATCCTTTTTAAAAATGATGATAAGATTGGTTTCGAGAACGCTACTATTACTTGGAATAAACCTGAGGAAAATATTGAAGATATTTTTATAATGAAAGATTTAAATATCGAATTTCCTATAGAACAATTAAGTATTATATGTAAATAATAAATATTTATAATATATATGTATATGTATATGTAATTTTTTTTAATATCCAAATTTTTCTAAACGATTTTTTATTTTAATTTAGGTGGACCGACTGGATCAGGAAAGGTAATGTAATTAATATATACATACATTTTTTAATTTTTTTAGATATTAATTTTTTTTTCGTATCGACATTTTTTTTAAAATTAGACATTATTGTTAATGGCATTACTAGGAGGTAAAAATTTTTAGTATATTAATTAATAAATAATGATTAAAATAATTAAAATTTAAATACTATTTTAGAAGCGGAAATTTCATCCGGCAAAGTATTTTATCCAAATCCACAACAAATTCACGAAAATCATGAATTAACTAACTCTGAATGGATAGTAGATAATAATAATAGTATTGCTTATGTGGCGCAGCATACATGGTTACAAAGTGGTCCTATACGCGATAATATATTATTTAATTTACCTTTTAATAAAGAAAGGTATGATCAAGTAGTGAAATCGTGTGCATTAGATAAAGATTTTGAATCTTTAGTAGATGGTGATTTGACTGAAATTGGTGATCAAGGCGTAACTCTTTCTGGAGGACAAAAGCAACGAGTTTCTATAGCAAGGTATTAATTTAATCGGAAAAAAAAAAAATAATAAATATTTATAGAATTAAATATATGCAAATACTCTTAATCTATTTTTTAAATTAATATATATTTAATACCCATATAGAGCTGTTTATTCGAGAGCAAAACATATTTTAATTGATGATGCTTTAAGTGCTGTGGATGCGAACACAGCAAATTACTTGATTAATGAATGCATTTCAGGTCCATTAATGAATAAAAGAACAATAATTCTTGTTACTCATTACTTAAACCTAACTTTACCAATCTCCAAATATGTGGTAAGTTTTCTATATAGTTATATAGTTACATTATGATATGTTCAATATGTTATTTATTTAAATAATTTTATTAGGTTATGATAAATAATGGACAAATTGTTGATAAAGGAGAAGTATCGGAATTGAATAACAATGGTTCTATAAATATTCCAAGAGAAATTATCTCTGATAATGAAAGCAGCGGCAGTACTTGTAATTCTACGTTACAAGCTTCTCCAGTCAAAGAAAATTTTGAAGAAAATTTTGAAGAAAATTCTGAAGAAAATTTTGAAACTTCAAAAAGTATAACTCTGGATATAGAAGTTATTGAAGAGGAGAAAATAATTAATGATACAACAATTGGTGATAATAAACCCAGGGCACTTATAAAAGAAGAAGGTAAATAATCTAATATATATAAGCTTATGAAATATATTATTTATTAATTTATTTTTATATTTTATAGGGAAAGAATCTGGAATGGTAAAATTAAATGTATATTTAAAATATTTTAATTCTAATGGAAGTTATTTATTTTGGATAACAGCTTCGATATTATTCATGAGTACGAGAGTTACTCAAACATTAGAAGGATGGTGGTTAAATGTATGGTCAAGTTTAACCCAAAACATCTCTCATTATAATATTGATTATTATATAAATATTTATATATTACTTACGATGTTATCGGTTTTTTTTGGAGTAATTCAATTTTCTTGGTTATATTATGGTTCATTACAAGCATCAAAAAAATTATATAATCAATTGTTGGTTAGAGTCATTAAAGCTCCATTAAGATTTTTTGATACTACGCCAATTGGAAGGATATTGAATAGGTTTAGTAAAGATTTTGAGATAATTGACAGTATACTGGCAGGTAAATATTAAAAAAAAATATTTTTAGGATCATTCAAAAGTTTGAATTAAGCTTTTTTTTAAAAAAAATTATTAGTTGATCTGGGATTATTTCTTCATAATGTAAGTAGTTAAAATTATAGCTAAAATTATAGTTAATTATGGTTAAATTATATAAATGTTATTTATTTATTTTTACGATAGTTATTAATGATGGTTGGTGTCGTATTAGTAATAATTGCAATCACCAAAGGTAATAATTATTAATATAATTTTATTAACTTTTGTTAAGCGTTAAATTTATTAATAATTTTATCTTATCTTTTATAGAATTTATAATAGCAGCGATTATATTTGGTATGTTCTTTAAACATATACGAAATGTGTGATCTGTGATTGTTCATAAATTTCATTATATTCGATTCTTTCCTTTCGTTAGTTATTATTTACGCGATTGTTGGAACATTATATGCAATGGCATCAAGAGAATTAAAACGATTAGATTCGATAACAAAATCTCCGCTGTATTCTCAATATACAGAAACATTAACGTAAGTTATAAAATAAACGTGTAATGTGTACAATATTCTATAACATTTTATTTTTAATTAACTTTTATTTAAAATAATTTAGTGGAATAATAACGATAAGAGCATTTAATATTACTGACCAATTTATGAACGAAATGTTGACAAAGTAAAAAAATTTTATTATAAAATATTTTTGTTTTTATCAATTTGAATTCACTGAAAATGCTTTTTTTTTTTTATGTTATATAGAATAGACAATAATATTCGACCGTTTTATTTTCTTTGGGTAGCAAATCGTTGGTTACAAATATGGACAAATGGTATAGGAGCATTCTTTCCATTTGTTGCCAGTGTTTTGATACTTTGGAATTTGCAAAAAATTGATGCAAGTTTAGCAGGATTAGCATTGTCATTTTCAATGACTTTTACAACACAAATTATGTGGTCAATAAGGAAATATACTCAATTAGAAATGAGTTTAAATTCTATTGAAAGAGTTGTTGAATTTCTAAATATTGAACAAGAGAATTATCAGGGAGAAATTAAAATAAAAGAAAATGAAAATTCGGAAAAAAATTGGCCTATGAATGGAAACATTAGATTTGAACGTTTAAAAGTAAGATATGCTGAAGATTTGGATTATGTATTACGTAATATTTCTTTTGAAATTAATGGGAAAGAAAAAGTTGGAATAGTTGGAAGGTAATACAATATATACACGGTTATATTAAAAGAAGAAATGATTCTTATTTTTTTTTAACTATGAAATTTTTTTTTTTTTTTTAATAATGTTATTAGAACTGGATCCGGAAAATCAACAATATCGTTATCATTATTCAGATTTTTAGAAGCTGCAGAAGGAAAAATATTTATTGATGATATTGATATAAGTAAATTAAACCTTGAAGAATTAAGATCAAATCTTACAATTATACCTCAAGATCCGATATTATTTACTGGTAATATAATACGTATACATATATACATATAATAACGAACGACACGGTATCGACATCCAACAACTGAAATATATGTATATATATCCTTTTATTAAAAAATATTGATTGATTTATTTTCTCCTTTATTAGGTACAATAAGATCAAATCTTGACGTATTTTCACAATATACTGATTATGAAATATTTGAATCTTTAAAAAGAGTTCATTTATTACCATCATCATCAAAGTCTAGTTCCACAAATGAATTGGTTAATATATTTTCTAACTTGGACACACAAATCAGTGAAGAAGGTAATAATATAAGTCAAGGACAACGTCAATTATTATGTCTTGCAAGAGCTTTGTTGAAGAAACCTAAAATTATTATAATGGATGAAGCAACTGCTAGGTAGAACTAATATTTTTTTTTTATTTATATATTTTAAAATATTATAAACTGAATTTAAAACCTTTTCTTTTTAGTATTGATTTTGATATGGATGAAAAAATTCAGAAAATGATTAGAAATGAATTCAATGATTGTACTATAATTTGTATTGCACATAGATTACAAACTATTATTGATTATGATAAAATATTGGTATTAGGTATGTAAATTTTCATTTTACAATCAGCTCTCGATATTTCCAAATACGTTATAATCTCGTAGCAAAAGATTTGAAGATTTGATTGATAAAGATAAATAATTTGATTGAATCAAATTTATTATGATGGATGATAAAATTCGAGTTCGTTATATCAAGAGTTGATTATATTTAAAAAAAATAGATGTGGTACTTAATTTTTTTTTCTTCTCATATTATAATAGATCGAGGGAGCGTACTTGAATTTGACAGGTAAAATTTTTCTTATTTTTACCTTTTTTTTAAAAAAAATAATAAATAATAATAATAATAATAATTTTTTTTTATTATTGTAGTCCGTATAATTTAATATCAAATCCTAACTCAAATTTTTATCAAATGTGCAAACAATCTGGAGATTTTGATATATTAAAATCATTAGCTTTAAAAGAATCGAAACGTAATCTTACGTAAAGAAATAGAAACAGTTAAAAAGACCGGGTTTTTTTGTAGTATGAAAGTATACATATATTTAATTACTTTTTTTATAGCGATAAATAAACAAATTATATTTATATTATTTATATTGTAAACCATCGATCAATACTTTATACTGAAGTTTGTTTGTTACAATGCGAATTATTATCAATTAAAATGTTCGAGATTTCCCAAATCCTAATATAAAAGGAGTAATGTTGTCGGACAAATCGGACAAAACAAAAACCCCAAAATCGAAACGTTTTGAATTTTAAGAAAAAACGAAATTACGAAATTGCCGATCATACAAATGATCGCGTGATGAAAGTAATTCCATATGGATTAGTTCAGAAATATTGACTATTCAGATTTTCACATATTTATGTGTGAAAAAAAAAATTTCCTGATGAGATTTTCATATTTATATATACACAATATATTTTATTTGTTAATAACTAATAACTAATAATATTTTTAATGGATAACATAATATTTAAGTGCTACATACATTTCATGCGACATAAATTTCTGAAATAATAGAAAAGTAATCTAATCTACACATCATCCACTTTTTTTAGTTACGCTAAAAACTTCATATTCGTCAACAACAAAATTGCCTTCATTTTGTATTATTTGCTTTTCATATGCACGTAGAGAGTAATATACGCCATTTTTGGAATTAAAAGTGTAGTTTAATTGTAAATCAACAAAATTTGAACCATCAAATTGATATATAGCATTATCGGGTTCTTTAACTCTGGATAGAATTGTTTCCTTATCTATGAAACTAAAAATAAAACTATCCATAGTTTTTTCAAAATTACCACGTTTATTAATATCCCAATCGATAGGACTATAACCCCCAAGGATTGACGATTCATTTTTTAATCTCAAAACTGTGATTGTAGGACCTTTATTATCACACATTTTATGAAATATCTCACCCGTAAATCCATCACGACTTCCACGAGTAATTAATTGAAAATCATAATAATTTTTCTTAAATTTATTTTGTATCTTGTTATCTTTGTTTCCTTGAATCCAAGAAGAAATAAGTGTTGCTTGTTCAAAACTAATCAATTTAGAATCTAACGGTATGTTTTTTCTTCTTGGAGCGAGACGATTAAATTTTGGGGTCCAACTTGATACTAAATGATATCTTGAAAGATCTTGATATAAATCATTAGAAAGAAGTGAATTATATGGCATAATCTTGTAACAAAAATCTTCTGATGAAATTTCATAAAATCTAATATGAGGTAGGAAATCATCTATAGTTTTCTTTAAAACGTTAAAATCTTTTGTCGTCCATTTATCGATATCTTCTGGTAAATCAGTATTCTGAGCTTTACCCCAATGAATAATACGATCCCATAATTCATTTTCTTCCATACATAATTCTTCATCTTTATAAATAGATAATAATGCTTCTTTATCAACAGATGTAAAATCAATCGCATTAAATAAAATTTTAGGTTCTTTACGAATAGTTGTTGACCAATAATCTTGTAATTTTGTAAATTCCGATGTTTTGGAACCAACTTGTTGAATTAAAGCAAAATTTTGTTTGAGCCAACCTTGATAATTATTGATAAGATAATCTTGAATATAATCGTATAATTCTTTAAGTTTGAATATTTCACAAGCAATTAAAAGATTCAAAATATCTGAGGCGTCTTTATTATCAAGGTCGATGATGCCACCATAAATATAACTAAATTTTTTTTTTAAAAAAAAAAAATAATTTTTATTGGATTTTTTTTATTTTTATTTTTATTTATAAAAAAAAATAAAATTTATTTATTTTATTTAATTTATTACCTAATTAGAATATCGAACACATCAACAGAAATATCAGGAAGTTCTAAAATAAAAATATCATTTTCTTTTCTTGCTAATCCATTAGAAATGGCATCCTGAACGTAAGTGGATCTTGTTTCAATAATAATTGAATGTACACGATATTCTTTTTTATTAATATCTTTATCAATATTAATTATAAAATCATGTTTCTTACTATCTTCTAAAAGTTTTAGAAAGTTTTGTGATAAGTGAGGTAAGAATTGGGTGGTCATTTTTTTTTTTTTTTAAAAAAAAAAAAAAAAAAAAAAAAAAAAAAAAAAAAAAAAATAAAAAAAAAAAAAGTTTTTTTTTTAAATTTTAGAAAAAAAAAAAAAAAAAAAAAAAAAAAAGAAAAAAAAAGAATTTAAGAAAAAAAAGGTTTTTGTTTTTAAATTCCGGAAAAAAAAAAAATACTTTTAAATATAGTATGATCGATGATCTACCGCAGATTTGATAAAAGGCTTTTG
>QZLH01000031.1:177468-190502 GCA_003833135.1 Oehlia diaphana
TTTTTTTTTTTTTTAAAAAAAAAAAAAAAAAAAACAAAAAAAGAAGAAAAAAGAATTTAAGAAAAAAAAGGTTTTTGTTTTTAAATTCCGGAAAAAAAAAAAAATACTTTTAAATATAGTATGATCGATGATCTACCGCAGATTTGATAAAAGGCTTTTGTTACTCGAATGAACTTTTTTGGTTCCGGTTTTGGTTATCTTGATTAGAAAATAAACCAACTTCCATTTTTGTTTTAATTAAAATTTCTTTAGTAAAAGCCCAGATTCATGCTCACTTTTAATAATCTCGATGTTAAATAGTTAAAAAACGTTCTCTTGAAATCCTGCTTTACCCTCGCGCATTTTTTATAATGAAAAAAAAGATCATATCGTAATGTGGCTTTTGTACGGTTGATCTAACTTACAAGTATCAACCAGTTAAGAAGGAAACAATATATATATCAAATTGTAAATATGCGGTGCATACAGTCTAAGGTCAGGTAATTTTAAAAGAACTGAAAATGAATAGAAAAAAAATTTTTTTTACTGTTATAAAAGATATAAGCCTGCTATTTGATAGAAATATTAAATCTTTGTGATTATAGAGTTTTTCCAATTGGATAATTCAATCATAAAATCTATTATTTTTAAATTATATATGTATCCTATATTGTGCGTCAACAAAACTGTCAACCTGATTATTTTGCTGCACAAAAACCCTTAATTCAAGAAATTATTGAAAATTGAGGCAATAAGGTTATTTTTATTCAAAGTTCCATTGTGAATTAAATTTATTGAGCAATTTTAGGGTACAGCAGTATACTTGAATAATTGTGATTTTAGTTTTAAAGGATTGGAAAACCCATTTTCTGATATTTAAATTCAATACATTAATACATATTTGAAAATATACTATACAGAGTTGGATGCTATAAGAAGGGATTGAGCTTTATATGCAGTTAATACTAACGAAAATTTCCATATATTCAAATAATTAAAGGATGAAAGGCTTAAAAAATCATAATTATTGATAATGGAATTTTATCATAACTAATGCTTACTGATAAATAAAGAATATAGTGAAAATAAAATTTCAAATAATAAATATAAAAAGAGGGATAATAAAGAAAAATTTCAAAAAACAAGGTTTAATATATGAATAAAAAAAATGATATCGGATATAAAAAAAGTAGGATTAAATATTAATTTACTCATAAAATAGAGATTGCTCGACCATTTATCATTCTTGCCGCGAATGTGTAATGTACTATAAGAAAAAGATTCGTAGTGTTCCGAATAACAATGAAGTCATCCTTTTTTTTGTAATACCCAAAGAAAAAAAAGAAATTTTTAAATGAATTATAAATGATTATGTGAGATAGAAAAATATTCCGTTGTCCTAAATCGCAAAATGTAACATGTTACATAACATGATCTTAATTTCGTTAATTTCGTTATTAACAGACAAGGAATATGATCTTAGTTTGATCCATATATTAATACGATATACCGGTAACCGTATATTTTATAGTTATCAGTGTTTATCTAGTTACATGAACATGTGAATTTACACTATAACACAGAATTAATTCAAAAAACAACCAATAATACTAGGAACAACGTGCTATGCGCTCTATAAAAATTTTTTTAGAAAATTGATCACATATCGGAGTTTTTTTGGAATGAAAACTAAAAAAAATGATCATTTATCGGAATTTTTCCCAGAAAATTTTTTAATGGGGATATTTTAACCCGATTTAAAGTTATTATTAAACACGTATATTATTTATTGAATGTGACTACAGTAATTGCTTAGAAATCTAAAATCACTTCGTTGTAACTATAAAGTGTTCTTTAAGAAAGATTTGCCCTCATTTTCATCATTTTCAAATATCATTTCGTATAAGTTCACTAACAAGAAATAATACTACCATCTTCACTTTTAGTTACATGTTTCCATATATTGACATTGTAATTCATTTTACTGCCGAAATTTAATAAAAAATACCTTTTAATTAAAAGATACAACTCCTCGACAAAGTAAATATTGAGTTCGAATAAGATAAATACAAGTTATGATATAATTATATTACTATTCATTTATTCAAGATTTCACTGAATCGTTCGGACTGCATCAGTTGACGATTTCGAATCGATTCTTAAAAAGGATTCAGCTGCTAAATAAAGTTAAAGGCGATCAGCCTACTAACTAATTAACGTTACTCATTGAATATATAGATCACAACAATGTATGTAATTATAACAAAATTGTTATAGTCAAAGTTCCATTTATAACTTCTTTGAAAAAGTAAAAGCGAGCGAAAACACACAAGTCATCAATTTAAACTATGATCATACGTTCGAATAAAGACTCTAGATTTTGGCTTATTATAATTTGTATGAATCTTCAATCAATCTTATTTTAGTCTCAACATATAAATAAGGAGCAAAAAAACCAAACTCTCTCTTGAAAAAAGAAGAAAACAATAAAACAAATTATATAACGTTTAAAATAAAAGATGCCATACATCGAGGTTAAAACCAATGTTCAGGTAAACAAGTTTATGAAAATATGATTCTTCATCCTTATAAATTCATATACTCTCTTCCTATTTCTTCTTTTTTCTCTCCCTTTCTCGTTACTCTATTTTTCTCTTTCGCTTACCTTTTCTTCACTTATTTCAATATCAACAGTTGCAAGACCACAACAATTCATTAGAGAATTAAGTTCCTACGCAGCCAACGTTTTCAACAAACCATATGTATGTGTTTCTCTTCAAGACAATCTCTCGATCATCTTTAATGATTCCGATGACCCGGCGTACATTATTGGAGTTACATCTATGCTGCGACCAAAAAAAAAAATTGAGTAAGGAATTAGGTAAATTTTTGGAAAAAGAATTGAAAGCCAGTAGTGATCGTGGATATATTTTCTTTTATGGTCCTGATGGTGCTATTGTAGGATGGAAGGGTAGTGTTTGTGGATAGTTGAGAGATGTCATTAAGTTCTTTAAAAATTTAGTTCTCTTGAAAAAAATTTGATTATATATATATATATATATATTTTGAAAAAAAAAATTGTTTATTTTCACTTCATAGTTCAAATAATTTGGAGGATTCACATGAGAATAACTAATAGTAGAACTAAATGAAATCTTTTTTAATGTTACATTATTTATCAATCATATTTAAAGATACGAAATTGTATCCTAGTATAGTATCAATTTTTTTTTGCAAATAAGGTTTATCAATAAATATATATCTATTTTTATACTCTTTATCTTGAATTTTGAATCATTATAAATGATTTAATAAAATAATAAAAGACAAATGTGAAAAGTAATATACAATAAAAAATGTAAGTTTATAGTAATATTTGTATGTAAAATGAAAGGTTTACTAATAGGACCCCAGAAATCTAATATAGATCTTAGTCAAAATCACCTCTTTTTGCTAAAGAAAATTACATAATCCTAATTTTTAACTTTTTAAAAAATGGGCCAATTTGTTAAAAAATATGATTTATAACTTATTTTAGAAATTTCCAAAGTTCCTTTACTGATAATTATTAAATTTTGTTAATTGGACTAATATTATAGAATTAATAATTTCGTAAGTCTAATAAAATTCAATATTTTATTGATTTTAAACTTTATGCAAAAATTTGAAAATCTTAAGGTAATAATTTAATTATGTAATTTATATTAATATTTTATATTGATTTAATATTATATGTTATTAATGTAAAATCCATTCCAAATAGTTTAAAGCTTTTATCTATAATACTATATTTAGATGTCATAAACATAGGATAAAGTCAACTCTCAATTGGCAATATTAAGAATTAGAGATATAACAAACTAGATGCCAAACAGTTATTAGAATATTTGCCAATCTTACAACTTAATAATAATACTAGAAAAGCTTTTAAAAACTTTAAGGCTTGTAAAACTTTTTATATATCTATAAAAGTACTATTAAAATCTTTATTTATTATCAAGTACTAGTATAAATATAATCATGAATAATGAAAGAATTCATTTTTATTTTAGAATTTCAGTTGTAATTTCTGATTAGCCAAAAGCTGCAATATATTGTCTTATTTACAAATCATTTACGTTAAATCTTTCTGATTATTTTTATTTAGCCAAAAGAAATAATCTTGATATTAATTTATAAGATAATAAAATAATATTACAAAACATAGTAATTATGTGATTACTATATAAAATTTTAGCAATTAGATTATTATTACCTTTACTAAAATATTAACTTTGTACAGCAATATGTTGAAAAATTTGTGATTACTTCAATCTCTTCTATTAAGAGAAATACTATAATAACAGTATATTTTATTATAAATAGTAAGTTGTAATTCTTTATTATTTTAAACTAAAGGTAATAGATATTTACAACTGGTATTTTAATTTTGCTAATTAAGCCTTTTTTGTATTTAGTATTTTTTTAAGAGCTACTGATATATTAATTAAATTTTATTTGCTATAGTAAAATGAGAGTATATTACATTTGCAAGCAGAATGGAAACAAATTAAATAAGTTCTTTTTCTGCTTATTTTGATATTAGCATATTTTATAAACTTATATTTATATAAGCTGACTGTTTTAAAACTTTTATACACAGGTCAAAATGTAAAAAATCAGGTATCACAATCAGTTACCAATTGGTCACCAATTAGTCACCATGATTGGTGCCCAATTAGTGACTGATTGTTTTATATTTCGACCTGTAATATATATTTATTAAAGAAAAAAGTATGAAAAATATACTGATAAATTTAATATTTATGGAGTTTAAAATAGACGAAAAATAAAATTATAATCTACAAGTTATTTTTAAAGTCTTATAAAACTCTTATTAGTAAGATAATTAATAAAATAAATATTTAATGTGCTTCTATAAGTAGAACTGATATGCATATTAGAAGTATAAATGCAGTTTATTAAATTAATAATTGGCTTATATTTATGAAATTAATTAATATTTTTTTTATAAGAAACTTATGTTAATAATACTGAATATGAAGCTGACATAACCTTTTAACTTTTAGAATAATAAGTATAATTACCAATCAGAAGTGATGGTATAATAATTTGTCTTTATTTTTTTTAAATCCATTATTTCTAAATTTTAATATTATTTTAATACCATCAGAATAAATCATGGCTAAACTTCATGATTGAGATTGCATTTAATAAAGACAAAATACATGTTATAAATAAATAAAGTATAAGAATTTTGGCTAAAGAATTACAGTCATATTTATAACAAATAAAGCAGTATATAAATATAAGTTATTTTTTTTAATTGCAAGTAGTTTATTATTGTAAAATTCTAAAGAGTTTAATTCATTATAATATATTAGGCTTATCATTTTTACATTTCAGATAAAATAATAAGAAATGCAAATATTAAGCTTAAACTAAGATAATAATTATAAATAATAATTTTCTTTTTATATGTTAAAGTTTTAACAAAATGATGATTAATTTGTAATTTGAATTTAATATATATAATAAAAATGTATAGTACTTAATATCCAAGAACATGTATTATTAATATTAAATTGGATTATTTATATCATTATGCATTTTTTAGAATTACAAATTATTGAAATGCCCTTCAAATCTAATTCTATTAGATTTCTTGACCATTTGAAATGGTTTCCTTCAAATATTTAAGACCAGAATAATTAAGATGATCCAATTTGTTCAAAAGTAAATAGGTATAAGTTGTGTTTTTTTATAATAGCCCTGTTCAACTCTGATTGTTCAGATTTTTGATCAGTTTTGAGTCAACAAATATTAGCTGATGAAATTGTGCAACCTGATTAACAATCTAAACTTTCCATTCAAAAAAAATGTAGAACCATTTTAATCATTTTTTCTAATACGTCTGTATAGTACCCAGTAATGTTTAATATATATCCTAAAAATTTTAATGAACTTTTATGATATTTGCCTATTTGATATTTTGTAAAAAAAAAATATTTTATTATACAAAAAATAAGATGATTAATATAAGCCAATCAAAGGTACTCAATTTTTATTTTGATTACATGTTAAGATTGGTTAATAAATTTTGTGATTAAAAATCTGAATGAACAGAATTGGACAGGTCTAATATTTCCATTCATTTCTATTTCAATTGCATAATAATTTGCTTTCTTTTTTATATTTATTTTAAGTATATTTTATTTAAATTTAAAGTGATATTAGTTTTGTTATTTTATATTTGCTTATTACATATTATAATAAAACTTTATTCTTATTATTGCTTTAATTAATACACATAAATGTTAAAAAAATTTCATCTATAATTCAGGTCCAGATTTTGCAGTAGGGCAACTAATAAAATTCTAAATGCTAATTTCATATATATACATTACTTTATAACTGCATTACATGATTGCATTACCATATAGATATAATTTCCTTACAAAATTGCTCTTTTTTATCTACTTGTAATGTACTACTGTGCATTGCTAAAATATAGTGAATTTAATCCATTTAATAAGATTTCACATTAATACATGACGATCCTACTTTATGCACTGTCACGTGATGCGTTTACTTTGATGATCTGTTTAATTAAAAAAACGTAATGTTGCAAAATAAATAATATATGGAAAGATGAAGTGAAACGAGAAATTCACAAAAGATTAATAGTAGATTGTACATTTATTTATGATAAAGTGACTGTTAAGGCATTAATTGATCCCAAATCCCAGTATGACGTTGACAGTTATCAAAAGCCATCAAGACCTAGACAGATCGTAGAACGGGAAAGGGAAAAAAGACAATATCGTTGTAGAAAAAATCTTTGGGAATTACCTTTTTCATTACATACATTCTATGAGTTATTATTCCCTGATTTCACTGCAATTGATTCAGATAGAGAAGCTATAATAACCAAGTTTTCCAAACATAAACGTGAGTTCAATGGCCTAAGTAAGTATTGTGATACGGACTATTCTGAAACGGAGTCATCTAGCTCTGAGGCTGATTCTTCCGATCCTGAAACAGATTCTGAGGCTGAGGATGCTGAGGATGTGCCTCCTCTTATGATTATGGGTACAGCTGATACCACGAACGATTTATTACCACATTTAGAGATTTTCTTAGACAGGATGGTGGTGACAATGATAATTTTATTTCCGCATTTTTCAATCGGAAATTAGCACATAGCTCTTTGGCTGAGCAATGGTTCTCTTCCGATTTAACTAGTCCAATGCTCCGGAGTGTGATCAGCCATTACGTCATCCAGTGTAGATCACCAGCTCAACTCCCCCAGCGTAACCATCAAAAAAAGCTCGGGCACGTGATTCATGTGATATGACTGTGGTTAGTGTATTGCACTACGCAGCTATTGACCATTTGACCTTAAGAATCCAAAGGTAAAAGCTTCAGCCTAAACTAACCTTCCTTACCTAACCCTAAGATACTCCAACGTCTACGTTATCTTCAAGGATAAGTATTTCCGCCTAAAACAACTTTCCTTACCCTAACCTTAAGATACTCCAACGTCAATGTTATCTTCAAAGATAAGTATTTAAGCCTAAACTAACTTTCCTTACCTTAAGATCTCCACTCCAAAGATGATTGCTTGAGAATATGATGAAATTTTATAGATGTTAATTCATAAGAGTAAAAACAAATTCTTTTAAATTAATAAAATTAGAGTAATTTATTTTATTAATATAGAATGTAATATTAATTAAACAATAAATTTATTCAATTTCAATTTATTAAATACATTAATTTAAAATAAATTATTGTAAATAATGAGTGCTATCAGTATTCCCCTTCCATTTTTAATGGCATGGTTCACTTATTTTTGATAATGTTCAATGTCTTCACCTAATTTATTAATAGGGCTATATGACTTCCTTACTACTTTATAATACGGACTAGTTTTTGCTCTTCTAGAAGGGAAGGTAGCATTAATTAGTCAAAATAACAGTTGTAATTTAGTTTGTTGAACCGGTATTATTGCTTACTTGGCGATTTCCAAGATATTAGACTTATTTCTACAGGTTCATATTTCTGCAAGTTTTGTTTAAAAGATTTATAGCTATTGTAATGAAAATAAGCCAACCTTTTATTTTTTAAAAAAAAATTGTATTCTTGGTATTTGGTAATGTAGACGCGAAAAGAAAGCTTAAATAATAGCTTAAATAATACGCGATAAATATTTAAATAGATCAGTTGCCACAAACTGCGCCGTATGTAACAAATCACATGCTCAAAAATCACATGCCCGAGCTTTTTTTGTTACTGGGGATTCACCAGCTCGGAAGATTCACGCTTTCTCAACAAAATATTTATGCTAACCAAGTCCCTCTATTTTTCCCAAACAAACATGAGAAAATGTGAAAGAAAGTCTACATGCAACACAGGACCTACTATATAAGTTAATATTAGCATCAAAGGCATACGTTATGAAAGGTTGAGGAATTCGCAATTTTGAGATCGCCAGGCGTAAAAACCGACTGTGTGTCTTGCAGGGTAGATCCACAGTACATGTAAAAGGTATGAAAGTTCCATTCTCATGTGCTTTCAAAGCTTTCTTGGCAACAGAAGACAAAGCTAATTACGCCTTATACCTCCTTAACTTTTTCCCAACAAGATATAAAGCACGTAATGCAGAAATAAAAATATAATTTCTCGTTTGAGGTCTCTAAGAATAAAAAAGTTTCAGATCTTTAAAATGAAGTAAGAAAGAAGTTGGAGCCAATTAATCGTGATGACTTCCTTTGTCAAATTTATCCCGAGGAGAAGCCTACGCGAATAGAAGATAGAAATTTTTTCTGAGACCCTGATGATACATGAGGAGCGAGTCACGTGTAATGATACAATGCCTGTGCGACATAAAACCCTATATTAACGCTTGTTTTTTTCCAGAAATAAGTTTTATCACATTCCGAAACACTGTCCGAGCCAAATATCCCTATAAAAAAACGCACTATGTCAGATATTGAAGATACACCCGCCTCCACTTCCTCCACAACCGCTACTGGAAATGAGACGCTCACGTTGGCGGATGAAATAAAAAAAATATGACACAGAAGCCCTTATCTCGTTTTTGCCGTGACTTCTTTGACTTGATCGAAGAAAGGATTCGCAATGTTGGCTTAGGCTTGGGACCTGCTATGAGACTTGTAAAGTTCGCTAAGGAATGTAAAGAGAAAAAGTTGAGGTCGTTCTCCTCGTACAAGACTAAGAAAGAATTAAAGGAGGTGTTACGCAAGTACGGAATCGACAGCAATAAAATAACAAAAATTCCGCCCTTTGAACCAGAGACTGTGGAAATTGACGATGAAGACGAGGAGCTGGAGCAGTGTATAACAGAGATAAAACGCAGGATGGGAATTATAGGTTCAACAACGGGCAGGAACAAGGCTGTGCGTTGCGAGTATATTTCCCCAATATTATACGCATCCATCTACATCGCCAAAAGAAAGGAATTACCAGTTCGAAGTTGTAGGCGAAGAAGCGCCAAGACGATTACGCAATCAATAGACGTTGTTAATGAAGAGTTGATAGCTATAACCGAGGGAAAACAAAGGTATTTAGTAGCGGGATTCATGCAGAACATAATGCAACTCGAAAGCTCTCACCATACAAACACAGTTTGACTACCTTTATGAAATTGTGACCACAGATAGAGCTTGTGTGATTTTTTATCAATCGTTCGTATATACTAACTTGTGTCTTTCTTTGTTTAGCCTCGGACTGGTACTTCCTCATGTACACATCGGAAAGGATTTATTGCTCGAAAGACGACTATCACATAGTACTTACCGAGAAAATAATGAAAGACGATGCGGAACTTCGCCGTGGTGTTTAAAAAAGTTGTAGGAGTGTAAGGGAAAAAAGAAGCGCTTGTTCTCCTTGTACAAGACTGAAAAAGGCTTGAGTGAGGTGTTAATGGGTATATATTATTCGTACTGGTAAGTTTTTAAACGCCACATAGCCTCAGAATTTATACGCAGACACTACTATATTCAATTTTCTAGGCGATCTACAAACTCGATGATGACGACGAAGAATTAGAATAGTGTATAAGAAAATAAAGCGTAGGTTGGGAAATATGAGAAATACGGGAACTACTCACTGATAGCAATGAAGCTACGCGTTGCGAGTAATATTTCGATTATCCTTCGCGCTTCGCTCTATATTTTTAAGATGATAACAGAAAAAGCACCTTGGCTCCTCAGCTTGAAATTGTTAATGAAGAAAATATCGGACGGGTTGATTACGCAATCAAGGCCCTTGAAGAACTTATTTATATAACCAGGAGAAGCTTCATTAAATACTCATGGATTTCAGAATTTAATCCAACACAAAAGTGCGTTGCAAGTTAACAAGAAGAGACGTTCGTAAGGCGAATAATGCATTTGGAGACAACTATGATTATATCTACGGAATCGCCACAACTTCGGAAGGAATATCTTGTACAAATAAAAATTCTCTTAATATTCGCTTTTCCGAGCTGCTCTGAAAGAAGGTTCGGGGGGGGGGGAGGCGTAAAACTTGAAGCAGATGATGTAGATTTATTAAAGGATAGGGTGGATGTAGAAAGAGAGAAAAGCAATATATCCAGGGTTATTTCGAAATACAGGAGTAATCGGCCGTATGACACTTCGCATGTATGTTAGCATGGAATCAAATTCCCTAGAGAATTATCATCATGTATCACTGGCTTACTACCCAATCCTTTATATTTATTTTTCGCACGTTTTAAAATTTTTTCTTGGCAAAGTTTCAAATTTGAACGAAAGCGCACGTTAATTTTTGTTTTTTGAATATATGTTGTATAAACAGTGTTATGACTGTTATCAAACATGACATCAGAGCTTGAATTATTGAGACAGCAAGTTGTTGAGCTTATGGCCAAGAATGCCGAGATTTAGGCAGAGAATGCAAAGCTAAGATAGATTGTGGAGAAAAGATTGATCACGAGAAAAAAGATAGAAAAATTCATTTGATTCAAAATATATTATGTGTATACATCACATGTATTTGTATATAAATTTACAAAAATAAGGAGGAAGGAGAAAATGCCGAGCTCAAGAGTAGAATCAAAAAGTAAAATAGACACTACCAATCTTGTAGCTGAGAATTTTGAGCTTAAGGCTAAAGTTTCGAAATTGAAACAGAGTTCAAACAAACGCAAGTGGTATCAGAGGTATCAAATAATAACATTTCATCAATACTTGACACCCAAGTCACGCTCGATAATTAGCACTGAACTAGTATGCACATTCATACAACCATTATTTTTCCTTGATTTATTTACTTCCTTAACCCAATTATAAATCAAAAAATTTAATTTATTTATAAATTAGAATTAGAAAATTATTTGAGCAATAGTTAAACAGGTATTTCTGGATTCAGTAAATAAGATAAAGGATACCAGAGATATCAAATGATAGAACGCTCAATCATGCGAGCCGAAGGGATACAATGACTCAACGCCCGAAGGTTGCAGTGAATTGGCTGGACTATGTACCAAAATCAGTAGTCTTTAATTAGGATATTGGTAAAAAATTTGATGGTTTTAATAGAAATAAATTTGTAATTAAAGATAAAAATACCTACATATACTATTTATGTAAAATTTATATTAAGTGTAATATTTTACTGAATTTTATAATACTACTTGTATAAAGAATCAAGCAGAATATAATGGGAAATCAACTTGTTCTATGAACAGGTGATGATTTTGTATCATATTTAGAAATTAGAGTTTTCACTTTATATTGGACTAATACATCGGACGATTCCCTAAGGGAAATTATCGGCAGACAAACAAACCGATCCGGCTCCTGACTCATATATGAGAATGCGGACACAGAGTCAAAAAATTCTTATAATCAAAAAGTGGACAAGGCTTGAGATGGGATCTTTACACTAAAGGTCATGATGGCAAGGATAATAAGGCATTCGATATTCGGATTCCTGAATTCTCTTACGGAGTGATTCTGGCGGGATTTAGTGAAGTTACGGCATAAAACATCAGTTGATCTATTTAGGGTGGCATTCTCCACATCCTTATGTCTAAGCTTTCATTGCAACTATATTTGTAATGCAAAACGTTTTCAATAAAATTTAAAAAAGCTTTAACGACCTTTCGTGCAAGTCCTTGACGCTCAAGGTATAATTATATGTTTACTTTTTAAAAAGCATGTTTATTACGCATTCAATAATCAAGATTATAGTGATGAAGAAAGTGATGAAGATAACCCAAAATCAGAGT
Source organism: Oehlia diaphana (assembly GCA_003833135.1). NCBI lineage: Eukaryota > Fungi > Glomeromycota > Glomeromycetes > Glomerales > Glomeraceae > Oehlia > Oehlia diaphana. Next base: position 189,728 of record QZLH01000031.1, read on the forward strand.
TACAATTAACAATCGAGGTGCTAACGTACCGCGTTACCGCATTGGACTAGTGGTGATAATGATGTTGATAAATTTATTCAAGTTGCTCAGCTATTGGAACATACTTATCAAGTATAGAAGTGAGATTTAGTAATGGCAAATCAGCATGTACAGCCCTTCTTCCTAACATTACTGTTGTAAACTTGCATAAAATAACTTTTATGTTTGATGGATTAGGAATAGATAGAATCCAAACAATTAGCTACTGCGCAAGTGCAATCTCGTCACTTCGAAAGCCAATCAGACTGAGCCACTGAGGGCTTAAAATATTTACAAACGTGCAATATGTATCTTTTGAATTGATTCTATATAAAAAAGAAATACAATTATTTTATTTAAATGTATTCTAATATGAAATATATCTGCATTCCCTCGGCTTTATCGAATATTCTTCTGCTGCGGCTGCAACCGCCCCATTGTTCACAGAATTACCCGATGGTTACACGTCTATAACAGTGATTCCAAAAAAAACAAAAAAACAACCAATCGGAACGTGCTATGTACTTCGACAACGAATTATAGCACGTTTTTTAAATTTATTCAAGCACGTTGTTTTATGGGACTATTTGTTTTAGAAGGAATTCTGACATCACATTCGTTTGTATAACTAATACTATAAAGTACAGTCAACTCTCTATAAATGCACCCTCTATAAATGCACACCCTCTATAAATGCACCTTTTATCTAGTCCCAACTTGGGCCTTAATGCTAAATACACGGTTTATATATATATAT
>QZLH01000031.1:191101-232352 GCA_003833135.1 Oehlia diaphana
TATTAATTTTAGATTAATATCATATAGATTTATATGTATTCTATAAATGCACACCCTCTTTAAATGCACTCTTATACCTGGTCCCAAGGGGGTGCATTTATGGAGAGTTGACTGTATAAAGTGTTTTGAAAAATAAATACTTTTCATATGTTTTTCATCAGTTTCAAATATCATTTCGTATAAATTCATTGTAATTCATTAGTGAATGAATTACCGTAATAAATATAAATATTTATTAAAAAATATTAATGTGAAAATCAAATGGCTCAACAACAAAGACAAAGTTTGTATCATGATAAAGTAAATATTACCATATCTTCCATTACATGAATTTCAGGAATCGGGAAATTATTTTGTCATCGCATCATTATTTAACGAACTTCAACTTGCCAAATAAAGTTAAAGGTGATCAGCCTAATTAATTATAACAAATTGTTATAGACAAAAGTATAATCATACGTTAAAATATTTCCCTTAAACAGTTAGGGTTGATACTATTTAATAATGTCAAGATCCTAATCAATCTTTTTTTGTCTCATATAAATTGGGAATAAAAAATTTCTCACCATTAACCACTCACTGAAAAAGAAGGAAACAGAAAATGCCATATATCGAGCTTAAAACTAATGTTCAGGTAAATAAGTTTATAAAAATATTGTTCGTTCATTCCGTATAAATTCATATACTCTCTTCCCATTTCTGCTCTTTTATCTCACTTTCTTGTTACTCTAAATTTCTCTTTCGCTCGCCTTTTCTTCACTTTGTCAATTTAAACAGGTGCAAGACCACAAAAAATTCATTAAAGAATTATGTGCTTTCTCAGCCGGCCTTCTCAATAAACCAGTATCGTTAATATGTGTTTCTTTACAAGACAACCTCTCAATGCTCTTTAATGATTCAGATGAACCGACTTACATTGCTGAAGTAACATCTGTCGGCATAGATACTGCGATCAAAACGAAAGTGAGTAAGGAATTAGGTGAATTTTTGGAAAAAGAATTGAAAATTAGTAATGATCGTGGGTATATTTTCTATTATGCCATTGATCCAGCTAATGTAGGATATAAGGGTAGTCTTTTGAATTAGTTGATATAATTAAAAAATTTGTTTATTTTTCCTTCGAATAATGTCTTCGTTAAATAATTATTTTGGAGGATTCACGTGAAATTACTAATAAAGATTAAGTGAAAGCATTTTTATGTCATATATTTTCATAGTTAGAGGTATGAAAATTATATCCTAATGTATTAACATTTTCGCGGTGAAGCACAAAAAAGTTTTAAACAAAAAAAGAAAAAATATATATATATTATTTAAATAAAAAGTAAAATGTGAAAAGAAATTTAACAAGCAATATACAATAAACAATATTGTAGTATTTGTCTGATTTAGCATTTAAAGTATAATTAGCTTTTTATGAAAACAAGATTGATGGTTATTACCAACGGTCAATTGGAGACTTAGCAATATAATTCAATTTTACTGGACTTAAAAAACACTACGGAAATAAGAGTGATAAAGATGTCCAAAGGTGTTCACGTGAATGTGATAGTCCGTTATATTTTACATCACCAAATATAAATTTCACACGTTGTTTGTGTAGCATAATAAAAGATCTAATAAATAACGGGCCAAAATATTTATTTGGTGCAAATGTGAAATATGGCTTCTAAATATAAGGAAGGCGATGGTTTAGAACAGCTGCAATATTCAGGTACATTTTTATAACGTGGTAAGTATCATAAATAAAAAGTTTATTAACTTTTTCAATTTGATTACTACAGATCAAATTACTTCTACTGGAACTTCATATGGCGACATAAGATTTCGAAAGTCAAGAATTGACTATAAAGACCCTGATCCGATATATGATTTAAGAGGATATGAATATAAGAACAGAAAATCCACTCGGTCACTCTTTAGAGTAAGCAGGGGGGATTTATTGAATCTTATTATACTTATATTAGTAGCATTTATAGTGAGATTATATCGGTTAGATCAACCTACTTCAGTAGTGTAAGTGTTAATTTCATTTATCGATCAATTATTTAACGATAATAGAAGCTAAGAAATTTATTTGATTTAATGTTATAAACAGATTCGATGAAGTACATTTTGGTGGTTTTGCAACGTATGTTCAGCATTTTATTAAATTCCGACTTACGTGTTTTTTGTTTATTATAAGATTAACTTATTTATTTAAACTAGAAAATATATGAGAGGAAGGTTTTTTATGGATGTGCATCCACCATTAGCAAAATTACTGATTACACTTGCTGGTATATTAGGCGGGTTTGATGGGAGGTTTGATTTTAAAGAAATTGGCAAGTAAGTTCAAAGATGGTTATTATTTTATTTAATTATAATTATAATTAATTTTTTCCCCGTTTTTTCCTTTATAAATACGTGACTTAGGGATTATTTGGAACCTAAAGTGCCTTATGTAGCAATGCGTTTATTACCCGCTATGTTGGGAATCTTCTTAATACCAATTTCTTATTTAACAATAAGATTATCAGGGTTCAGCGGTGCTGCGTCGTTTTTAGTAGCTGCTTTAATTATATTTGGTAATAATGAATACTTTTTTTAGAGAAAACCAAAATTTAAACAAATTTTTATTAATTTTTATATTGGGTTCTTTAATTAAGAGAATGGGTTGGTAACACAAAGTAGGTTTATTTTACTGGATGCACCTCTTATTGCTTTCACTGGTTTTACAGTGTTGATGTGGGTAAAATTTCATAATGAGCAAACGAGGTATGAATCTATAATATATATGTTTATTTCTTCTTGTTTAACTTTCTCTTAATGATACTTAATTCTTGATAAATTAAATATAAGACCTTTTAAATTTTGGTGGTGGGTTTGGTTGGCAATGACTGGAGTTGGACTTGGGCTTACAGTGAGGTATGTTGACAAGAATTAATTGTTATTTTTTATGGATATATTTTAATTTATTTTTTTTCTTTTTCGGTATAGTTGTAAGTGGGTCGGACTTTTTACAATTGCTCATATTGGATTATCAACGATAAAGGGATTATGGGAATTACTCGGTGATTTAAGAATAACTCCGGTAAATATAAATATATTAACTTTAAAAATGATTATAAAGATTTATTTAAACAAAAAACCTTTTAACCTTAGATTCAATGGATGAGACATTTTTTTGCTCGAGCATTATGCTTAATTGTGATTCCAATATCATTATATTGTTTCTTTTTTGTTATCCATTTTGCGATATTGCAAAATGGTGGTGATGGAGACGGATTCATGAGTTCTGAATTTCAACATACTTTAAGAGGACATGATATGAATGATATGCCAATAGGTGTGAATTATTTTAATGTTTAGTAATTATGTTTGATTTTGATTTTTCCTGAAGAAAAATTTAATAATTTATTAAATTATTTAGACGTTGCATTTAATTCACAAATAACAATAAGACATGTTAATACGCAGGGAGGATATTTACATTCTCATAAACATAATTATCCTGGAGGAAGCACACGTAAATAATTATTTAACCGTTATATTTTATTACAATAACATTAATAAATATGTGTACTTTATTTAGAACAACAAATTACCTTATATCCGCATAAAGACCATAATAATTTGTGGATTTTACAAAATGAAACCAATCTCGCGGTAAATGAAACTAACCCTATTTGGGTTTATGATGGCGACGTAATTCGACTGGAACATAATTCGACTCACAGGAGGTTACATAGTCATGATGTCAGACCTCCAGTTACTGACGCAGATTTTCAGAATGAAGTTAGGTGAGGTGCTTTTGAAAGCAAATTGTTTTTTATTTGTTTCTTAAATTGCTATTTACTATCAATGAAAATTTTTTTTTTAACAGTGCTTATGGTTATGAAGGATTTGATGGGGATGCAAATGATTTTTGGCGTGTAATAATTGTGGATCATGATAAATCAGATCCGGAATCTAAATTGCGTCTTCGTACACTCCATACAAAATTCCGTCTTCAGCATGTTATTACAGGTTGTTTTTTATTTTCCCATTCTGTGAAATTACCTGATTGGGGTTTCGATCAACAAGAGGTTACATGTGCGAAGGGTGGAAGTTTATCGAATTCAATTTGGTATATTGAAACAAATTTTCATTCAAATAGTAAGTAGAAATTATTGTTCTTTTAAACTGAATTAAATGTTTTTAATGACTTTATTTACTATACTTTCTAGTTCCTGAAGATGCTGAGAAAGTGAATTATGAGAAGCCAGGATTCTTTGCAAAATTATTTGAACTTAATAAAGTGATGTGGAATACTAATTCTGGTCTGACAGATACTCATCCTTACCAATCAAATCCATCGTCTTGGGTTTTCATGAAAAGTGGCATTAACTTTTGGAGCAAAGATCATCGCCAAGTTTTCTTAATTGGAAATCCATTAACATGGTGGTCCTCTGCATTTGCATTAATCGTATTTGTTTTTGCAAAATCAATTATACTCTTGAGAGCCAAAAGAGGTTATAACGATAATAATGGTATGAATTGATACTTTAAATTGTTTAGACTCCAAATTTCAGAATTTTACTAATATATATAATATATATATATATTTTTGTTGTTAGCAATAAAAGAGCATTATGAATCCAACGCAGGCTTCTTCTTCATTGGATGGTGTTGTCATTATTTTCCATTCTTTTTAATGAAGCGACAGCTTTTCCTGCATCATTATTTTCCAGCATTATATTATGCAATCTTACTTATTGGCATAGGATTTGATTTAGTTACAATTCGATTAAAGACAAGAAATCGTTATATAGTGGCCGTAATGTTTTTATTTGTAGCAATATATGTATTTTCATTATTTTCACCGTTAGCATATGGTAATCCATGGACAAAAAAAGAATGTCACGGAGTTAAATGGTTAAACACTTGGGATTTTGATTGCAAGCATAATTTTGATTCTTACGAACAATTTTATAAGGAGAGTTCAGAAACATTATCTGTTTCGAAAACCGATGATGGTTCTTTACCACTTGATATTAATAGTAATGAACTACCCGCAGAAATATTAACAAAAGAAAACGAAATAGAACAAAAGATGAATGATACTATTGTAAACAATAATGATGTTCCTGTAGATCCTGTAGAAACACATAATGAAAAAGTTAGAGTAGATAATGATGGAGAAAGAGCTATTAATATTTAGTGTTGTAATAATTATTAACAGATTATATATATATATTAATAATTTTTAATTTACTATTTTGAATTACTTTAGATTATTTGTTTATTCTACATATGAAATATATTATTTGCCGCAACGGTTTAATATTTAATAAAAAAAATTAATTATCTATTTTGTTTAAGACATTTGCTATAATCTACAAAAAGAATTTTTTGCTAATAATTAAAAATAAATATTTAAAGACTCATACTTTGCATCCATCCTTACCGATATAACTTAGAAAAGTTATGGGCAAGTCCGGAATAGAATAATCTTTAAAAGAAAGGTCTAAAAGATATTCAATTTCTTTTACGGATGGTGCACTATACTTCGCCATCCTCTAAACGTAGTGACTAAATTGGAAATAAGGAAAATTGACTGACTATATACAGATCCTGTAAGCACAGTCTTTTTTATATTGTCCATATCATGTAAAGTGAAATTATGGGAATCCAAATGAAATTTTTTTTTTCTTTTTTTAAAAAAAAAGATAATAATAAAATATTACGTTTAAATATTTTTTTATAATCATAAAGAAACTTACTGATGGGTTGACTTTCGTCATTGCCTAATCATAAAGGATGAAGCTAATGAATAACGATCATTTCGTTAGCTAGTCTGGTTTAGTGTTTTGATCCGGATAAAATCTTAAATATTTTAAATGAGATTATTGCCGAAAAAAGATTGTAAATCTCAGCTCTGAATAGACTATAATTTCGACCAGAATATTTAATATATTATGAATCAAAAAATTGGTAATTCTGATAGTTCCATCCTGAATTAACCGAAACGGATACCGGATAAAAACCGGATAAAACCGCTTCGGATCCAAACACTAGTCTGGTTCGCAAAATATTATGATATGTACAATTATTTCGGATCTAAAATTATCAAAGTTTCAGGATATGCTCATTTATAAATTAGTAAATTATCGGACACCTTTTGAACGCAACAGTCTCCAAAAAATTCTAATTCACGTGATCTCATGTACAGTATTAACGGAAAGAAATTTGTTGTAAGTTTCTAATTATCTAAGTTCCTCGTATAAAGTAACAAACGTGAAAAAGAAGAGTAAATGACCAAAAATACACACCTATGTTATTAAGAAAGTTTTGACTAACAGCATTTGATTCATTAATCAGTTGATTTGAAATTATTCAATAATGCAAATAACATCTTTGTAAAGAAATCATAAATTCTTTCATCGACATCCTAAAAATTTTCTTCACTTGTAACCGAGAAAATTTTTACTGAATCAAATGATGGATCAATAGCGAGAGTTTAAAATTTAATGATAAAATCCTACATCAATACCACTCCACTGCTTGAAATTTCCAAAGTGTGCAAAGTGAGAGATTAAAATCGTTAGACATATTCTATATAATTTCAATTTTAATAAATAATTATTAAATAGCGAATGGTATTATAAAATCTGAATAAATAGAAAGAAATAATTATAATAATAATAAAAATGATGAAATTACCTTTATCGAAAATCTTTTTAAACATTTCAGTACCAAAGTCAAAATCTCCGATATAACCTTTCGATTATAACCGACTTTCGACTTTAAACATAGAAACCTATATTTAACTTATAAATTTATTTGATTATAACAGAAGATAAAGACATTTAAATATAATATTATACAAATTAGTTTAAATGTTGATACTGAATTGATTAGTACAAGAAGAAAGCCTCGCAAGCTCTGAGACCACTAAATTCATACTTTTTGTTCAAAAATTGTTATATGCTCGAATTAAGAAAGTTAGGATACCGATATATGTCGTCAGAACAAACATATATATATATATATAAATTTATTAAAATTTTGATTCGGTATGTTTAGTTCTGATAGAATTTTGTCTATAAGAGCTGTGTGAGAGAAAATGTCTATAATTTTTTAAAATAATTTAATAAATTTCATTACAAATTTCAAATTTTAGATTATAACTCGATTATAGAACATTACAAAATGTTGAATTCTTGAGTGTTGGAAATTTACATGTATTGTAATTTTTCCAATTTAACGATTATTGGTACAAAATTCGATTTCTACAATGAAGTTCCTATTATTTTTTAGATCAACTCTGCTTCTTATTATAATATTATACTAAACCTACTAAACCTGGCACTTTCTGTTTCAATTGGCGCTGTGAACTCGAGATCTTGGATTATCAAATTTCATAGATCTTTCGGTTAAACCAATTATCATCTTTGATTGCATACATATCATAGATGCGTTGAAAGATTCTATAATCGTTTATCATTCATTTATAATACTGCTTTAATCTTGTTTACTAATTTATAATGCATGAAATAAAAAATTAATAAAGTTATAATTTAATCTCATAGCATTAATATACTGGAAAATCTACCTTTTAAAATCTTATTTTTTTTTTTATTAAAAAAAAAAAACGGTAATAAATTAAATATCACATTGCATTATGCCAATTATTATTAAATCAATCATTTTTCTGTCAAAATTTTTTTTCTTTTTTTATAATGGATGTCGAATTTGTCCATTGATCTTCAAAAGATTCAATAGAACGTGGAAATTATAGTGCATGTATTCAGACACGTTGAGCGAACCAATTGTCAGAAGCTGAATAATAATAGTCTATAGAGAAAGTGATGCATTACATTAATTAAAGTATTTAAATTTGCTGAAATAATTATAAAATCAATTATTGGTAAATATGAGTAATGTTCAAGTATTTTATTTAATATTAGGATTATATTAAATCGGGAAATTACCTCGTTATAGCTTTATTTTATTGTAATATTAGTCCTTTTTAATCAAGTTTCATATTAAATTAAATTGATACAAAAAAAAGATATTGGATTTACAATAATTACGAATTTCATAAAAATTTTTTTTTAAAAATAATAACCATTTTAACACGCATTTCAATCTAAGAAGAATGTTCAAAAAGAAAAAAAAAAAATAAAAATAACTAAAAATACTATTTTTTTTTTTTTCACTTTATTCGTCTTTCTATGTGAAGCATGATAAATATAATTATTACCTTTTGGTTTCCCACACGAAATATCGTACAACCTAAATTTCGATATGTAATTTTACTTTCATTATTAACATTCTTTTGGTAAAGTTAGAACTTTGTTGATAAAGTAAGGTAATAAAATAGAATCTTGATAAAGAAGGTCAATAGGATTTGAATCTCGATAAAGGAAGTCAATAGAAATATTTAGGATCTTGATAAATTCAGTCAATAGGAATAAATCTTGATAAAGAAAGTTAATAAGATATAACTTTGATAAAGAAATTGGATAGAAATAGAAACCTTGATAAAGTAAAATCAATGAAATATAAAAAAATTACTTGTATTTTTTTTTTACTTTTTTGTCTACTGACTTTGCGACTTTAACTGTTTTTCATTTGATCAAATCGTCAAATGTCATATGATCAATAATGCAGAATGACGATTAGTTCTTATTAGTTTGATCGCATGATATAAGATGACCTAATAGTGTAACAAGGTGTTATTAGTATTTTAATTCATTGAATCATTTGAATTGCTTTAAATAGGTAGTGAGATTAAATAGGAATTTCCGATATGAAACTTTAAATATGCAACCAAGTTCCAAGAACCTTTTGAACCTGTTTTTTGATAAAAGGAAAACTTTTGGATTACAAAGCTGTTCTTGTGATAGTCTCATGATTAATCCAAATATCTTTTTCAAATAATATTACAATGATATATTGATAAATATCTTTGTTGGTGTTATCCTTATTATATATATTAAAAGAAAATAAACTTCTAACCAATTATAAATCTTTCAATGTAAAATTCTTTAATTTGTTTAAATTTGTTCAATGTTGTATTGTTAAATCAGGTTAAATTATTTCGAGGGACCGCTAAACAATGATAATTTTTTGAACCGGAGAAAACGGAGATTAGTGAGATTCATATGTAATACAAATAAATAATATTCCGAAAGGCGATCAGAAGAATAGCGTAATAAACATGGATCCATTAAAGGATTTCATTTTTTTAAGAAACAATGTGACCATTCAATAAATGAAAAATTTTTGTTTATTTGTTTTAAAAAGACATATTCATCTTCCAAATCAAGAATTTGTATAGTCTATGTTTGGATTTGAAATAGGAAAAAATACTCCAGATGTTTAACTAGATTTAACTCGTAAAGTTTAAACTATAAAAGAAAAAAATATTGTTATTGGTAGGTATAAAAAATCATTAATTATTAAATTTCCAAATACGTTTCAAAACAATAAAATTAAAATTTCAGGGGACAGTCATTTTGCATATTGTTTGTTTAAAGATTAGGATTAACTATATTTATTAGTTAATAAAATTTAATATTCACGTATCGATAAATCGATAAGATAACTCAAAATGGCGTTATTTATAAATTATTATAAAAAATTAATTGAATAATATTTTATTAGCAAAAAAAAATTAAAAATTTATTAAATATATAAAAATATAATTTTTTAAAAGACTTTTTAAATAATAATTAAAGATTAAATTTTAAGAAATTTCGTAATAAACGTAATAAGAGGTTGACCAATCATATATTTTTTTTTAACCTAATTAAATTTTTTTCTTTCTTTTTTTTTCTTTGTATAGGAATCATTAAAATTTTTTGAGCAGCTGAGTAGCACGCGTGAGATATTTAATATTAATTAATTTTTTTCAATTTCACGAGAGAGATATAAAGCATATGACCTTATCAGTTTATCAGATATAATTACATAAAAAATCTATATAAATAAATTTAATTAACAAAGGAGCAATCGGATTAGATAAAATAAGTAACTGCAAGAATCAGCTTATATTTACAGGGAATTAAAAGTTTTAAACTTTAAATGGAGAACAATTATAGGATATCAATTCTTTGTGTGCTCCCTATACCCAATATTTTATTCAGATGCAGTAAATGTATAGTATATATGTATAACGGTACTTCCTTACCAAAACTAATAACTGTAATTTCTTACTAAACAAATTGAGCAAGAATTTTTAGTTAGTCGCGTTATTCAAATTCCAAATTCCATAAATCCGGATCTGATAAGTGGCATGTGACGATTAAATGATAAATCATCTGACCTACGGTAATTTTTCCGATTGGTTCTATTGGTTGTTCATAGAACATTACTTGTTGATCAAATGGGTAATAATATATTCCTTCGAATAGAAAAAAAAGAAATGTAAATACATTATTTATATGACTTTCATTTACATCATTGTTGCATTTATTATTATAAATGTGCGTTCCCTGAATCTTTTCCTCGAAATATTTTTAACAAAAAAAAAAAGTGTTGTAATTGGGCTGAAATTCGTGCACATCAATTGTGGCTGATAACACTTAATTAATGAAATGTAGGTAACTTCAAAAAAAGAAAAAAAAAAGAGATCAAATGACAACCAGGTCATGCGGGTTCGTCATGATTACTCACTTGTACCATAATGGTTACCATCCCTTAAATTAAGGTTAGTATTGAAAATCTTTGGTTCGGGTAACGAGGGAACTTTGGTAGGTATTCGAGAAAAACTGACAAGGGAACTCATATTATATTGTTAATCAAGAACTTTAAATGAAAATTCTCCGTTAGATACTGGTTATATAAATAATCTTCTTAGAATAGATTGAATTCGAATTTTCTTTATTATGTAAAAGATTTATAGATAATAATTTTTTTTTTTTAACAAACAAATAAAAAAAAAAAAATAACGAACGTGATCAAAAATTTTCATATGACTTTTATTCGTGTATTAAACGTCCTGTTTTGTTAATACCGCTTACCTTTTATTTAAATTTAATAATATTCATTTTCTAAAATTGACTTAGTTAAAGTATTTAAATGCATGTGTTTATGTTCACGAGTTGTATTTGTTATTGTATAATATTATCAGGTTAAAAATAGGTAAAATAGGTAACATGTGAAACCAAGAAAAATTATAAAAAGGTTGTCTCAGAATTTTTTTTTTTTTTTAGAAAACTTTTCAAGTATTCACGATTTCACGATCAGATTACTTTTCTTCGAATATCAAAATTTTTAAAAACAATCTTACAACTTTTCTAAAAAAATTTTTTTTTTAAGTCAATAAGCAATGTCTCCACCATCAGGTCAAATCGAATCAAGACCACTTAGAGTTAATACTCCAGCGAAACGTGGACGAAAACCTTATACTACACCAGACGTTATCGATGTAACTGGAAGAACTCATTTTATGGTTGTTAGAAGATTACAAACAAATAAAAAACCCAAGAAAAAGATAAATAACAATGAATGTAAAAATTGTGAGCAAAGTGATGAATATGTGGACATACTCGAAGAGAGAATAAATAAGTTAGAAGGCTTAATTAATACTTTAAATGATAAAGTCACAAATGTAAAGGCTGTGCCAAATAATCCAATCATTAATTCTAGCGAATTAAATAGTTATTCAAATTTAGATATAAATTCTCTTCTTCGTCTTTCTGATACTGTGGGGCAGGTCTTATATAATAATACTCAACAAGTTTCGCCTACAACTACAGTAGAAACAGAATTCAATATAAACGAGAATATAATGACAGAACTTTGGAACCCGAGTATAGACGGACAAAATATGTTTTAATTATCATTTTTTTTACATTTTTTTTTGTTTTTTTTTTTTTTTTTTTTTTTTTACAAGAAAAAAAAAAAGCAACAATATTTTCATTATTTAGTTTTATATGATTTCTTTTCCATTTAAGTATATATAACTATGCGGGCGAAATATTTTAAATTCCTAAAGAAGAAAAGAAACTATTCAATAATAGCATTTATTTTGTGCTTTTATTGTAATAGAAAGATTCAATTATTGTAAATATTATATTTAAATTTTAAATTTAGTTATAAATGCTAATATCTAAACTGAACAGTAAATTTATTACATCTTCTGTCAGTTTTTTCAAACAATTTATTTCTTCCATATTATCCATTTACGTTCACCCTCTCCTTATTCATTTTATATAGATCAAACAACCAATATATTTTTTCATACGTTTATTATTATTATTATAAGAGCATTAAGATTTTATTATTATGAATAAGAACTATTTTGATTGTTCATATTCAAATTTTGGAAGGAATAATCTTTTATTTTATTTTTATTTTTTTATTATTTTCATTATTTTTTAATAATTTTTTTTTTTTTTTTTTCTATAATATTCTCATTTGTACAGTAATTTGCGATTTCATTAATAATAAAATAATTTTATTTTAGAAATTTTTAAGAATATCTTATTCGAGAAATTTGTTTACAAGTAATGTCCTTTAATTTACAAATCGAAAACGCGTAAAAAGAGATGCAACTAGATAATAAAATCATTAGAAATACGTAATTATCTATCAATGAATGATTGAATTAATCAATTAATGCAATTTATTAATTTATTTTACACGCAGTTAAAATCCTTTGTCTGATTTTTGTACAACCCAAATTATGAAACCTATTTGTTTCTTTTTCGAATTTTCGGTCAAGTCTTGTGATTATGTAATTCTGTACATTTTTTATAAAGAAAATTCTTGTGGAAGAAATTCTTTATGAATTTTGTTAATTCAAATACTAAATTCATGACATAAATTTGCTTAACGTAATATAATTTGTTTATCAGATACGAATTTTATGTACAAAATAGGTAATAATAATAATAACATGGAAAACATGTTCAAGGATCGGAGAAAAAAATAAAATAAAATAAAAATTTCTTGCATGATCATATTTAATTTTTTTTCGGGTTTGTGACTCCATAACAACGGAATCATTAACTAAATAATTTTAATTTGTTCTATTACATATGATACTTTTATTTATTGTTAGTTTTACGATTGAGTTGTACAAAAAAACATCATGAAACTATTGTAATGTAATTATCCGTTAATTTTATGTTTCAAATCATTAAAATGTTACACGAGTATGATAAACGTGTATCATTTTTGAAACTCCTCCAAGTTTTTTTTTTTTAAAAAAAAAAATTAACGATCCAATCAAATAATCAGGATTTTCATTACATACTAATAAAAAAATTTTATTTTATTTATTTTTTTTCTTTTTATTTTCTATGGAAAGATTACATGGAAACTTTTTAACAATATTTTAATATTTTACAATTATTAATATTATTAAAATGATAAATACAAACTGGTTAAAATCAAAAAAAAAAAAAATTCAGTTAAAACAATTTATTTCTTATAGTTGTTTTATCACGCGTTAGAAATTTAAATTTTAAAAACGCGTTTCAAAGCAAATTAGTTTGGAATTTGTGTATCATTTTACGAATTTTTTTTTTATATAAACAACAAACAAATAAAATTACGTCATTAGCCACACTATCACACGATGACGTAGTTATTGCTTAATTTCACCCACAATTAGAAATTTTAAATGATGATACAACAGGTTTATTATTACCTTGCATACAGCTTTTTTTTTTCAGAGTTTACTTTTTTACAAGAAAGTAAGTTTTATGCTTTATGACGAAATAATTTTTCAAAGTGGTACACCAATCGAAAAATTGACCCGGTCTTTCATGAATCATGACAGGAAAACGATTTCCACGTAGAAATACTTTTTATTTTTAACTTGCATGAAAATAATATTTATGATGAGCAAATGTTTGGATTTTTTAACATAGCATACATCAAAAATGCACATAAAAATAATCAATTATGAAAAAAACTAAAATCATACAATTGTGTTATATTAAAAAGATTTTTCTTAACGGATAACGTAACAAGTATATAGTTCGTTCAAGATTAGAATTATTCTGTAAGAGTTTTCTAAGTTTTCTAACAACGTACTATTCATTTTTCTTTTTCATAAAGAATATAAAGAATTTTTTATGGGAACAAATCTTTTTTAACATATTAAAAAAATTTTATACTTGATAAGCGTAGTGACGTATTTTGCATCGGGATTTATATAATGAAACAGGAATTTTCGTGTTAATAATAATAATATTTGCGATACAATGCGATTTTCCATTTCTGGTTAGAAATCACGCTTTTTCCTTACTTTTCGACTTTTTGTAAACGAAATATTTTGATACATTTAATTAAGATACGGATTATTAGGATTATTTAATATCATTTTATTTTTCATTGTTATTTTGAATTATTCATCAAGAAAACTTTGAATTTTAAATAAAGTTGTTTTGCTGCAAGGATCATTAAACGTAAAATTCATTGAATTTCTTAATTTAGAAATTCCCGAGTTTCATCATAATAATAATAATATCATTGGTTTGGAAATTTCGAATTAATAAGCAATTTGAATTCTATAATAAAGTAATATGTAAATATATGAAATATATGAAATATATGTGAAAATATACGTATATGAAATATATGAAATATATGAAAATATTAAAATATGAAATATACGAAACTCTATAAAAATTTTCTGGGGAAAATTCCGACAAATGATCATTTTTTCTAGTTTTCATTCCAAAAAACTCCGATGTGATCAATTTTCTAAAAAATTAATTTTTATATGAAATATAAATGAAAATATTTGAGGAATATGAAATATATAGAATATGATATATGAAATACTGTATATGAAAGTATGAAATATAGTATGACTGAAATATGAAATACAGTATAGTATTACAGTAATATAGTATTGAGGTACCAATACGCAAATTTTAAAGTTCGTGATACCAAATATTTGATCTCGTGATTTATTCCACTATCACGTGCATCAAAAATAATACAGTTGGTCGTCATCAATCAAATGATTCTCATTCTCGGAATACTTGTCGTGTCGTTTAGTATATGTTATATCACAAATGTGATTATTCTATGTGATTTTTCTTTAAATGCACAAAAGATAATAACTGTCGTACAGACGTTTTGATCGTATGGGTACTAAAAAGTCGAGAACAAAAAAATTAATTTTTAATTAAGCATTAAGCATTACAAATGACATTCAAATATAGCCGTTTCACCTTCATTAAAAGTGTTTAATTATATCATTTTTGGTTTAGAAAATATCGAATACACGGGAATGAAATCTAAAAAGGCAAGATCGAAAAAAAAAGAAATGTTGGAACCAGAATAGTTTTCATATAAAACATATGAAAATTATATGTGTCCCGCATTTTGCTGCAAGCACGCAAGAAATTGCCGGTAATGTCCTGCATGCATTAGGTTTCTTTCCGATAATATTCCCCTAAGTCTTTTATATCCTTTCCAAACAGCCAATAATATAATTTTCGCACGTGATTCACAAAAAAACTTCTTTAAACCTCTTAACCAAATTTATTTTTTTACCGGTTTTTTTTGTTATGCATAACAATGTAAACTATGCTTTATCGCGAAAAAAAAATGAAATTTTAATCAGAACGATTCAGATATAAAATGAAAGGGTTTTCTCTAATCGAAAAACTACACACAGGATTTGTCTCATTCCTGAATCTGATTTATAAAAACTTTTTTTATTAAAAAAAAAAAAAAACTACTTTTTTTTTAACTCTTTAATGATGCATTGGATTTTGATTCAATTTGTTCAATGTATGTCAAAATGTGTAAATATCTTGACCGAAAATGCGACATTTCTTCAACAAAAAACTTCTACAAATATTCCTTTAAGCGATCTAAATTTTCAAGACGCAAGGTTTGCCAAATATGAAATCATTTGGTAAACTTGTAAATATTTTTTAATTATTTTAATAAGAAATTTTTTTATAAAATTTCTTTTATAAAAATCGATTTATATTATTATTTTATTTTTTTTTTTTTTATTCCTTTTTTCCTTTTGTATAAAATAACTAGTATTGTTGTAAAATATTCTCTCATTTTTTTTTTATTTTATTTTTTTTATTTTTTTAACAAAAAGTATTTTTAAGAAAAAAAAATTTTTAAAAAGTAAAAGTAAAAATAATAACGGCTACAAAATTTTTTATCAGTCGATATTTTTTTTATCGAT
The DNA here is from genome assembly GCA_003833135.1 of Oehlia diaphana. Classification (NCBI taxonomy): domain Eukaryota; kingdom Fungi; phylum Glomeromycota; class Glomeromycetes; order Glomerales; family Glomeraceae; genus Oehlia; species Oehlia diaphana. Next base: position 207,246 of record QZLH01000031.1, read on the forward strand.
TTTTCTAATAACTTTCTTTTATAAACACCCTTAATTTTTTTTTTGAAATTTTGATTATCTTCCCGATCTTTTTTTTAAAAAAAAATTCTATTTCAAAAATTTGTATTTTTATTATGTACGGTATTTTAAAGCTGGCTTTGAATATTCTGTAAAAATTAATGATATATTTATCTTTTGAAAAAATTTCACACGAACGCATATGTTCACATACCTTTACATTCCTTTTTATTTTTATTATTATCCTTAAAATACCGGAAATACCGGTTTCTGATTTTTTTTTTTTCACGCGTATTTACATAATCCATTCATTGAAATATTATTATTATTTTATTATTTTTTTTTTATATTATTTAGTTTTTTTTTTATATTGTAATACGCAGTTTTTCTATCATCTCTCCTTATTACCCTTTATTGTTAACCCATTTTTTCTTTTGATGTAGTCATATGGTCTCGGGCCAATTTCCAATTCAGATACTTGGCATGACATAAATCACTCTTTTTTTTCATTAAAATATGCAATTTAAAGGCCATATGACCATAAAAAAAAAACTTGATGTAAATAACAACAAAAGTATTTTATAATAATAAAAAAAAAAATGTACGAATCTTATTCGTAAATGCAAATTACACAATAATGAATATATATATATATATATATATAATATGAATAATAAATTAAAAACTATACATTAAAAAATGAAAGTTATTGTTTTTCTTGTGATAAAAAAAAAAAAAGAAAAAGAAAAAGAAAAATGTTGAATGTGACAGAGAAAAAAATTTTTTGGTTTTGATCGACTAATTGAAACAATAATTGTTATTTCCGGAGACAATGAAATTAAAAATATCATTATTTATGTGTCTTACAAATTACAAAATTGGCCTGGTCTCTTTCATAAATTTTCCTATTTTGATTAATCAACCTAATTTTGGTTTCTTTTAAAAAAAAAGAAATTGTAAAATGATTGAATTTATTGTTCTTTCGGAAAATATTTTACAAAGATAATGTTCGGGAGTTTTTTTTTTAAAAAAAAAAGAACTAAAAATAAAAAAAGGATTATTTAGTTTTTTTTTTTTTTTGACATAGGGATTGGTTAAATCTCCGATACAGCGCATTAATACTATTTGATGTGACTTGTTAAAAATTTTCATTTTTGATCAACCCACTTTAACCCATAATATTCTCTTTTTCGAACTTACAAACTTTTTTTCCTGTTTGAAATCATGTAATTTATCGCTCATTCAAATGGAATGAAAAGGTTTAAATTTCGCATGCAATTGCATTATCGTTGATCATATGCCTTTAAATGGTGAACCTTTTTACGAAAAGTTCCTTATATTCTTGGTAAACTCATTTTCGTAGGTTTCGAACTCTTCTTTTCTTGTAAAAAAAACATGTGAAATATTATTTATTAATAACTAGGAAAAATATTATATATAATGAAGGTAGTATCGTCTCGAAAGTGCATTTTTTGAAAGCCATATTGCATTAAAATTTTTTGACAATCAAGTGGTGTTACACGCATTTTTTTTTTTTCAAACTTAAAAAATATTGTGGTTTCAAGTCTAACTTTTTAATCATAAATCATTGAAAGAATAATAAAAAATGATTAACCTATCGTTATTGTTTTGATATCATTGAACCTGTTATATATTTTACACAATAGAAGATTTTTTTTTATTTTTATTTATGATATTCTTTTTTTTTTTTTTTCCTTCTCTTGATCTGTATATGAATTTGCCAAATTATACAAATATGCAAATGAATTGTTCTTTTTAAAAGGAAATATTATTTAAAATAAATGAAAAAAAAAAAGATACGATTCCTTTCTTCAGCCTAAATAAATAATAACTTAGCCACAAAGGTTCGTACTTGACCTTTGGCTTTATAATTAAGGTTTTATATAAGAAAAGGAAATTACTATATATATATTATATTATATTTATTATATTGTATTAAAATTATATTGTACTCTCTCTTGGAAAAGTCGCGTTTTTTGTTTCTCATCATATTTATACGAGAATTATTTATTTATTTATTTATTTATTTATTTATTTTTATTTTTTTTTTTTTTAAAAAAAAAAATACAATTAATAATTGTTTATTGTTCTTAAAAATCGATTTATTAAATATTATGCATTCATGCATATGGTATGATTGAAGAATATATCACATTAATCACGTACGGACGATCCATGTCACGATAAAATTACCGGAAAAAAGTTCGAGTTTATCACGTGTACAATAGTAACAAATCGTTACGTACTATAGTTTTTTTTTTTTTTTATTTCCGCAGTGTGATAGTATGTAGGGTCCCGGTAATTTGTACTGTAACTCGGTTCATTTTGTAATATTTCCGCAGTGTGATAACCCATTTTTGAATATAGATCCATAAAAAAAATTTTATCTGTTATTTCTGTAAAAACTCCGTAAAAATAAGCTTTTCACGGATCCATTAACGGAAAAATGCAAACAATTCGATAAATTCCGTTATTACTGTAATTCGAGCTTTTTACGGAAATCATGGAATATAAAAAACGGATCAACTTTTTTTATAGGGTTTTGTTAGATCTTAATTCTAATATTTCCTAAAAAATGCATAGAGCAAAGGATATGTTGATAAAGTTCACTCCATTTAACTTTAGTTTAATTATTAGCTTTTAAATAATAGTTATTGGTTATGGTGGATAAAATATCGTGTCACCCCGAATTCCGATAAATGATCTTTTCTCAAACGGTATTCCTCCGTCCTAGTCCTCTCCTCTTTCTTTCTTGCCTCACTCAGTTAACTTTTATCGAATACAGCGGTATTTTGACACAGACTCACCTTCATGCTATAACTACTGTACTTTTCTTCGGTCACATTGAGGAAGGCATTTTATTCCAAAAAAAACTCCGATATGTGATCAATTTTCTAAAAAATTTTTTATAGAGCGGTCATTCAAGTTGAATTACATCTACTCTATTTACTCTAAAAATTATAATAAGAATTGGCCATTATATTTTAAATTTTATTGAAAATTTAAATTTTCAATAGAGAACTTTAGGTATTATCATAACATTAAAACAATTTGTTTAATCGCCTACCATGATTTTTAGTACATTATTATAAACTATAAAGTATTATTATTAAAATCAATAAAATAATTGATAAGTTACATATATTTTACAAACATATTAAACATATTTTACATCTATCTATTATTAATAAATTATCAAGTTAAAGAATAAATTATAATCTTGAATTTTATTATGATCAAAAAATTTGGCGTAAATAATTTGATGATGATCTACAAATGATCAGCAAATGCCGGCCGGCTAAATGTGCATAGCTTTCTAATCATTTCATTAATTTTGATGATACTTTAAAAGCAATAATGTGCCATAAATTATAACAAACAATTATATTAAAAATTAAAAGCATCGATGAACAAATTATTTAATTTTTTATTAATACCTAATGATCTCTATTGAAATCTTAAATTTTCTAATAAAATTTAGAATATAATGGCCAATTCTTATTAAAATTACTTATAATTTTTAGAATAAATGGAATTCAACTTATACAGGTTATTATTAAAAAAAAAGTTTACATATGACCATATTTGCGCAATAGTTATACGAATTTAAAGGTGCCCGGTGACTTATTGGTGGGCTGTACATACATATAAATTATGAAATATAAAAATATAAAGATAAAATATCCACTATCCGCCCAACACAAAATTCATCAAATGGAAGTTATATGCTTGTAATGGATAAACCGATAAAGCAGATATGGATTTAAGAAAATATTCACAACAAACTCAGAATCAACTTACATGGAATGAAAGAATAAAACCAATTAAACGTGATTTGTCAATAGAAACGTTTGTCTACATGTTATAGGCTAACTATTAGTAGATTTACCAGATTACGTTATCTTTATTTGTAACAATGATAATGTAATTTTCCAGTGAAATTCAAAATACCGGAATCTCGATATAACGGATCATAAGTAAAATTTTGATATATCGCAATTGGAATCTGGAACAGATTATCATAACGTATAATTAATTTACCCCTGATATATCGGAATTCTTGATATAACGGATTTTTGACAAATTTTACTAATGGAACGGATGGTTCCATTATATCGAATTTCATTGTGTACATTAATATTGGTGATGGCTTTTTGGACTATTGAACATTGGGACATTTGAACTATTGGACTTTGTATAATGATCCAAATCCCCATTTTATTTAACTATTGGGCTTACAATCAATTCCAATTGTCACTTCTTAGTACTATTACTAAATGTCATTAAAAAAAGTTTGTTTTTATACATATATATTTTTTGAAAAAAAAAAGTTGTTTGGTTATATATTACAATGAAGAGACATCCAAATAATAATAATAATTTTTTTTTCGAAAAAAAAAATCAAACGGATTAGATTTTATTATAATGCAAGAATTAAAAAATTTGGCCTAAATTAATGGCATATTAATCATAATTCGGCTGAAATTAGTCTAATCGGTCTTTTTTTTTTAAAAAAAAAAAATCCACGTGAACAAGGTCTAATTGGTCTTCAATAATTAATGCTATTCGGGCACGTGACATATATCCTAAACCTAATAGGCTAATACTAAGAATCGAGAGTATGGTCATGTGTTTGAACGTTCCCTCATATCCTCAAAATTCTGGCCAACATTAAACCAAATCACGTGATTAGTTACGAATTTTTCCTTGTCGCCGCAGCATTAACGCATTAAACAATCTAACGATAAATAAATTCAAAGGTTGTAAAGAATAAAATCCTTGAAATTTTTAAATATTGAATTATATTATTGATTGGTTACACATAGAAAGTACGAGATTGAATCATATTATGTCAATATTATTATCCGCAGAAACTGAACAATTATCCAGCAAAGAAGAAAAGAGAGAGAGATTCTAGAAGTATACAGATCGTTCTTAAATTGGGACGTCATTTAAGTTTTAAGCTTTTGCAGTTTTTGTAAAAAAAAAGACGTACGTTTTGACCTAGCCAAATTTCTAAAACTCAATGGATCATGTGACAGATATGTATTCTCGGTTTTATTAGTTTACCAACTTTGGCATTATAAACAATCTTTATTTGGAATAATTTTGAAATATTATATGTGCAAGTAGAAAGTATTTCATTAAACTTCCATAAATGAATTCTATAATGAAATTTGAAACATTTTTGACAGTTAAAGAGTTTCATAGGAGAAATTGTGGAAAAATGTAACTTTGAATGATCCGCAAAGAAATTTTTCTTTGAAGAACCCATATATATGTTCGATTTGATAAGGGACAATATTTCAATTTTCAATCAAAAAAATTTTATGATACACAAAGTAAAATATAATTCTGCGGAATTCACTGCAGAAATACTTTGACCTTTAAGTCACACAAAATAAATTTATTTGGATATTTAGAAAGCCGAATTTGAATTTATAATGAAACATCATAAGTTTATCAAGAAACTTTCATAGGATTTAAAAAATATTGGTAATTTAACCAATTTATATTTAATGATTAATTGCATGAAATTTTTATATATATCAATTTTAAAATTTATGAAATTTCTGTTTACAAACGGTTTATAAAATCCGTAAACAAGTTTCATTAATTTCATTGATGAAAATCCATATTGGTTTTAATAATGAGATTCATTAATAATTAAACAACTAAAATTTTTTATTGGACTAACTTTAACAAGTATTTCGGCTGATACTAATTATTATTATTATTATTTATTAATTTTTTGAAAAAAAAAAAATTATCAAAAATATTTGTTGGTGTGAATATTTTTTCTTTTGATTTAGATAATCAAATGAAGAAAAAAAAAATTTTAAACAATTATGGCTCGTAAATATTATAAATAATAAATATTAAAAAATGTTTATTTTTTGTTTTTTTTTTGTAATTATTAACTTAATATTGGTAGTTTATTGCCTCTTTTTTTCAACGGCGATTCTTTTTCTTTTTCTATTGTTTTTATTTTTAGTAAAAAAAAATATTGACTAATAAATTCTTTTTTTCTCAGGTGACGGATTTTATAAAAAAAACAAAAAATCTTTATTAGTTTTTATTAAAACAGCTACTCTTTATCTTCATTTTCTCAGGTGATTCTTTCTTAAAAAAAACTCAAAAAAAAAAACCCCCAAACATCTATTATATATATACAGTAGATTATCGTGTGATTTTTTTAATCCCGCCTCAAAATAAATAATCATGCACAAAATTGAAATAATACTCAATCGGAATATTTATATGCTTATGATGATGATTTTTTTGGCGTTTGCTTCGACATACACAATGTATTCATTAATTCGTTAAAAAGATTTTCGTGGCTATTATTGCTGTAACTATTTTCTATTTATTGGAGAAAACAAAACAATGCGGCGAAAGATAATACTCCACACACTCAGGTTTATTAAAGCCATCAAAATATTCATCGGGTATGATTGATAATGAGTCGTTCTCAGTCATTATTATCTGCAAATAGATTTGAAACTTTGTAAAAGAAGATTTTCACAATATCTTGGCGGTTACTTCCTATAAAACAAAGACTTTTGAAACCAACCCGCCACAAGGGATCTGCAGAAAATACTGTAGCACAATAATCCCAAATTACTCTCCATAAATGATTTTCCGAAAAACTTATTGTGCCGTTTCTTTTTGATCGTCCTAATTAGTTCCCAATTCATTTACATTGTTTTGCCTCAATTATTTGAAAGGAAAAAAAAAAAAAAAAAAAAAAAAAAAGATTTTCAACAGGTGCTTATGTACATTCTTCTTTAACAACAACAATCCCGCGGGAAAAATTTCGTCATTATGAAGTACGAATATGAAATAAAACAAAAAACGATGCAGGATTATCGCACGTGTTAATACTGCACATATAGCATTCACAATTATAACTAATTGTTTACATTTTACATATCCCGATTGAAAATGTGAACCGTCTCCGTAATCTATGATATCATAAACAGGTTGATTTTCATCATATTTTATGTTTGGTTCCATGAGTTATGTTAAAGATTCATTTAAAATATTTTAAATATGCACTCTAATAGAAATATAACAAAGAAAATTTTCACATATGGTATGTCCATTAGTGGCTCGGATTTTGTACGAGTCACAAGCGACAATCATGTGATAGCTTTTAAATATAGGATTTCTGTTTTAAAAAAAATGAAACAAATTTAAAACGACAAAATTATTAATATAATTATGACATGCTTTCTTTGTTGATAAATGATAATTGATTAAAAGATAAGATTTAAAGAAAACAAAATAAATAAAAAAAAATTGCTGCGCTGTACATGTTTGTCAAAAAAGAATTTTGATTCTGTACATAGCTGCGGTTGAGTTGATTTAACAAAAAAATGATAATATGCTACAAATACAAAACTAAAGAAATAGGTCTGAATTTTTAATATCTCGTAAAGTGAATAATATTACAATATCATACGGGTGTTTCGGAACGAATTTGGACCAAGTACCGAGTTCCGAGCGCAGGAAATAAACCAGTATTTTTTAAAATTCAAGTAGGAATATTCAAGTAGAACAACGTGGTTGAAAAGAATATTATATTGCCAAGTCGGAAATTTTTTCCGAAAAAAAAAAAATACATATTTACTAAAAATACTAGCGAGTCAAAAGATAATTAAATATATATATATATAATATAAATATATATAAATAATGTACATATAATTATATGCGTAATATACAGCATATAAAATAGTAAATCAATTTTAATGCCTTTATAGGATGGAATTCAAATAATAATAATAATAATATTAATAATAAATGATTTTTTTTACTATTGAGACAATAAAAGGAAACAAATTATTGCAAGGTTCAAGTAAAGAAGAAAAATGCTTGTATCCTCTAAAATGATCTAAAAATATAAAGTAAACTACAAGTCGAACTGTAATAAATAATTAATTACTAAAAAAGCTATTCAATAATTCAAACAATGAAAATTCTTTTCTCATTTACGATTATATTGCTAAAAAATAACAACAATACATAATTTTTTTTTTTTCTTTTATAATAATTTTCAGTTTACATAAAATTGGGCATTAATTGTTTATTTTAAATAAATAATATAAATAAATTATTTGTGTAACCCTTTCTTGTATATAAAGTCTGAAAGTTTGCTTCCTAGTCACTCCAACATCTTCCTTCAAAATATTTCATTTTTTTTATAAAAAAAAAAATAAAATAAACGAAATTTAATAAAAATGAGTCCACCAAATTCTTTTGATGAAAAGCCCGTTGTAAAATCAAAACGAGGACGAAAAGCTCTTGCTGTTAGCGAAGGACATATTGATGTTACAGGTAGAACACACATAATGACTGTTCGCAGAACGAATCCTCCTACTCCAAAAAAGAAAACTACAACCCCAAAAGCAATAAAACAAAACAACAATACTTATTGTAGACGATGTGAACAAAATGACGAATATATCGATGTTCTTAACGACCGAATCGGCAAATTAGAAAACTTGGTAGAAAAATTAACAAACACAACGAAAAACAATTGTATTAACAATAATATTACACAACAACAACCTCAACCGATAATCGCTCCAAATTTCTCTGCTATGGGAACGGAAGATCTTTTAAATTTGTCAAGTCAAATTAACGTTGTACTGCTCGAAAGATTTGACATTCAAAATCAATTACAATTACAAACTTCGATGATAAACCCAATAACTCCAATAACTCCAATAACTCCAATAAATTTAACCCCACCTGTAAGCCCGTTTACAACTTGCGAAGCCACTGAAATAACGGAGTGGAGTTATCCGCCATTTAACCAATATTAATTTAAATACGATTTAATACGAAATTTTCATATATAAATTTTTTTTTTTTATCGAAATACTTACTATTATTTTACGAATTTTTTGTATAGACAAAAAATATTAAACTTAACGATTTCACTGTAAATATCGAATTATTATTAGAGTTTTCGTTTCACTCACTCGCATTCTTCATTAATCATTTTTCATTCTAAGATATTCATATGTAGTATAGAACTAAGATTGGCAAAATCTGAATAAAAAAAACAAAAAAAAAAAATTTTTTTTTTTTATTTATTACTTTAAAAAAAAATTTATATACATTAATAATTGAGAATATTTTTTCATGTAATATGATGTACTACTATACTTATTATATATTATTGTACACAATTTATTCGGTATATCAATAGGCGGGAAAAATATATTCTGGATTATTAATTATATGTAAACAATAATGTGTTACATATTTTTTTATTTATTTATTTTATATTATTTCATTATAGATTATAGATACTAAAAACATCATACCACTAATATTTATTATTAAATAATTGTTTCATATTTTTGTAATAGAAATATTATTTAATTTTATTGTGTATCCAGTGATAAGAAGCTTTAAAAGCAGCGATCCTAAAATGTCTATTATTACTTAATTTATACAATAACTATTAGAATAAAAGTTTGATATTGGAGTAACATTTGATTCTTTTTCATCCTTTAAAGGTAAGGTATTTTATTAACGTCATTAAAGAAAGGGAATAATTTTCTACAACCGCTTTTAAAGCAATAAAATAACCAATGAAATATTTAAATGCTGTCATAAAGCATTAAAAAATATTACATACTATGTAATATATATATGTATATATATATATGATATATGAATGCATCCATCATACACGCATTATTTCAACGTGTATGCATATGCAATAAAATAATACCAGGTAATAGAAGAAACGATTCACAAAATGAATAAAATGAATTCATGTTTATTTTTAGTGGGCGTGATTTCATTATTATTTCATAAGAAAGATAATAATTAGATAGGTGATTCCTTTCTATAAATAATGTTTAATACAAAAATCTCCTGATTTTCTCGCGAATTTCCTATTTATAATCAGCGTCTACCCAAATATAGATCAATCGGAATAAGTTCACCTAAAAATCATTGAACAAACTTCCCTTGGAAGTGGCCAGTATTTTTAATTGTAACCTTGTTCATTTTAATTCCTTTTTTTTTTTTCTGTTTAAACTTTTTTTTTTTGATGCAACATATGCGGCTGAAAAATTTGTAACACACACTCATTTCTTTTTTGTCGTAAAACAATAAAACAATGAAAGGCCAGTAAACGTTATTGATAATTAATGTAAAGTTTGAGACTGAAATAAGGTTCTGAGAAGAAATGTTACCCTTATAAACAATTACGTGAATTTTTACTAATTAGGAATTAGGAAACATAAATTTTTTTTTTTCTCAAAAGTTTTCCGCCATTTTCTTCTATGTATAGTAAGATTCATTTTTAGACCAATTATTTAATTACACATGCTAGAATATAAAATATTATTATTCCCTCTCATGAAAAAAAAAGTGATACGAATTATAATTTCCAAATTTATAAAACACATAGAAATACGATTTTTGTACAAACCAAGTCCCAGATTACGTATGTAAAAATCATTGTTACAACAAATAAAGGGTTCGTGTAACCATCCAGCATAAAATTTATTGGGTTTCACATCGGATTTGCTTTGCTTAACATTCCCAATTGAAAACTTCATTGACCAAATTGGTGAATCATATTTATTGTTAAAAAAAATTTTTTTTCCAAGTACCCGAACAAAAAAAGTAAAAGAAGATGATTCCTACCTTGATTGATATGTAAAAGAACTTCCAGAAATGTGTCACTGTAACAATTTTTTTTTCATCCTTAATATGATTCGTTCTATTGAATTGACAAGGAAATTCTGCAGTTACGTATTAATTTTTTTGTTATCTCATGCTGCGTAACTAAATGTTATATAAAAGTTATACAAAGAATTCTTTGTTATTATAATAATCAAATGATTCGTTCATTTAATATATCAAAAAAAAAAAAATATGTGGACATATTTTTTTTATATTATGTTTGAAATTGTTCGGAGTTTTTATTCATCTTTTCTCTTTTAGTAAAAGAAGCAAACAATCAGAATTTTTTTATTTTATTTTTATTTTTGTACATTAATTGTTCAGTTAATTTAATTGTAAAGGAATCAATTATATCCGATTATACCCAAATTTGCAAAAAAAGATTTTCTTTGTGTTAAATGAAACATTTTTCCTTTTGAAAATTATGACGTAGAATTTACTAGAAAAACTAAAAACATTTTCTAGAACGCGAAAATCATTGTTAAATAGATGCAATTTTCATATGTTACGTAAACCAAACAAACAATCATTGTATTCATTTCATGTGAATATAAATAATGCAAAAAGTACGATAATTTTTTTTTTTTTTTTTTTTTTTACAAATACATCATTGTTTAATGCCACACATTGTCATCAAAGATGGGCGGGAACCTCGAATGAAAAAAATGAGTCATTGTGTTTCTTGTCTTTTCGCTTAGTTCAAGTTTAAATGGTCTAAATACACTGTCCATTCATACAAATTCATGCGGTGTAAGGTAAACACAATTATATGCATATGCAAATGGTTTAAAAAAACACATTTGGCCCTTTATTGAAAAATATTTTGATACAGAGAGGCTGAAGAAATTATTTTCTTTCAATAAAACTTGTTTCATTAGTCAATGTATGAAGTAATGATGATGGCATTATCTTACGAATTCACCATGGAAATAAATAAACATATATATATATACAGTATATATATATATATATAATATATATATATATAATATATATATATATAATGTATATATATATTTTTTCATTGTTATTTTCTTTTTTCGTGAATATTATTGTAAATTTCCCTCAAAATTTATTTGTAAAAAAGGCTTAACTCTTGGCATATATACATTATTTTTAAATATAGTTTGGTTAGTTCATTAGTTCATTGTTGGTTGCCAATTTGTTACATAAATTAATATATTAGGAAGATGATCGTTATATCGCATCCCCCAATTAAAATTAATAACGTAATTTAAGCAATCCTCCTTTCTAAGTGGGTAGTTGCATTATTACGTCATATACTTACAAGGGTTAAGATGTTCCATATTTGCATTTGTGTATGCAGATGAAACCCTTATTGGGAAGATTGAAAGGGTAAATAATCTTATGGGAGCACCAATTAAACATAACCTTAGTCAATTTTAATCCGATCCCGGTGAAATGATTTATGGCCAATCGTAATTCCATATGGGTAGGAATCGATTTTCTATTTATTAAATTCGGAGTAACTATAAATATTTACTTCGGTAATTTTTTTTGTGCATCGGCTGATCAAATTTTTCTGCTTGGACTTGTTTTAAAAAAATATATATATATAAAAAAAACAAACATCGGAAAAAATAATTTAATGTGGAAAGCAAAAAAGATGAAATTTCATTAATGCATTTAATAATCTTTCTGAAACAAAAAAAAAAAAATTCTCAACCGGAGCGTAAACAAACAACGGAATTTCCCGAGCGAATACCGGATGACTTTTTAATTAAATTTCACTAATCTTTATATTACATTCATAATTTCAAATATGATCGATAATTTTGTTCTTTGTCTAAAGAAAAAATATTGAGATAACTTGATTAAGTAACTAAACAATGAATTTAATGAAATAAAAATCAAATGATTCGGCCGAATTAATAATTAATTAATGTAAAGTGGGCGGTGATCTGTTTGATCACAAAAAAAAAGATAACATAAAATAAAACAAAATAAATGTAAAACTATTTGAGGAGAAAAATTAATCATTTATTTACATAATGTTTATTGAAACAAAAAAAATTATTTTGATTAAGATATTTTTGATATTTTTATAATAATGTTTTCGCGTTTGATAACGCGTGAAAATCATGATATAATAAAATACATCATTATACGTAAATATAAAAAGGTAGAGTAATTGTTAACAAATATTTAGAAAAAATAGAAAAATAATAATAATATAGTTATACCAATTAATTGAAATTTTTCGTATTATTGGTTCGATCATTTATATATATATATATATATATTTCAAATAGGTTTGGGTTAAATAGGTTCAAATTTTTAATATAATTATTTTAAGCGCTAACCAAATTTTGACTAATTCCTGCATAGTGGGCATTTTCCTGCGCCATTGTAAAATCACGTGACAATACAGGCGGCGTTAAAATATAAGGCTATTTAAAGACTTATTAGTATTATTCGTGGGAATAAAATTTTCTCGTGATTAACAATATAAGATAATTTCTTTATTATTGTACTATAAGAGCTATTAAAATAACCAAAATACAAAATACAAAGAAACTTAAATGTATCATGATATCATAAAAATTTTTCTTTCTTTCCAAATAATTGAGGATCATATTATATTTTTCCCAACAGTTAATTACATATGAAGTTTTGGGCGTAAATTTCTATATGTGACTGATAGCCGAACATTATCTATGCTTCATAGATGCACTTTATTGATTTGATTACGTAGGATAATATTATAATTTTAATAATTGGATCAAATAAATAAATCAAAATACGTTCTTATTTTATCGCTTTTATAAGGGCAATAACGAACTTTTTTAATATATTTGAAACGTTGATTAAATAACCTTTTAATGAGATAATAGAATTTCTTTTTGATTTTCTCATGTTATAAAAAGAATGTAAATAAATATATAATCATATAAATATATTATTTATTTAGATCAAAGAAAATCTGGTTTTTTTTTTACCCGAATATATTAAAGTGGCGTGCTAAATTAATATATTATAAATACTGGTCAAAAATAACGCGCCGTTATTTGTTCATTCCTAAAAAATATTAGATCAAAAATGAAAAAAGGGTCTAACTTCATTTATAATATTTATTGAATCTTATCATCTTATCAGTTTAGTTATCAGGAATTCTTCATTGGAAATGATTGTTTAAATGACTTCTTAAATAATATCTTCTTTGTGTTTGAAACACTTATTTTACTTATTTTACATCTAAATACAGGAATTTATTGAGCAATGATAAGTAAGTTTTATATTACTTGCGTTTGAACAATGTATTATGTACTGCAAAAAAAGAATTATAATATATAAACTAATCATATTGTAGAACGGTAACAAATTATTATATAATTTATTGAGTGGTCGATCCATTCAGAATGTACCATTTTTTATTTATCTTTCTTATTGGAATTATAATTATTTTATTTAAATTTTTTTTTTTTTTTTATTCTATTTATTTGACGGAAATTCCGTGGAAAACTTAAAAAAGAAATGTGGTTAGCCCGGGATAGCCGATATATGCATAATTGTTCTTCAGTAAATGCATGCACATTATTATAGGGCGGTAATAATCTTCCGAATAATAAATAATTAGCTCATAACTTTTTAAACAACTACTACGGTTTATATTACGCGTACCTTTTAATTAATAAGCATATTATAATCACAAGATAATTTCTTTAAATATATGAGAACGTTTTTATTATAGAAATTTCATTGACATAATAACCGCGAATCAATAATGTATGATGTAATATTTAAGTTAAACCATATCAAGTAAAGCACTTGTATCACTTTGAATAATTTATAATTTGGCGTTAGGCTTGGCCTCCTTAATCACGTGACTAATGATTTACCAGTTACAGTAAATGAGAGAAATATAAAATAACGAGGTTAATTTTTATTCGTTTTTTTTTAGCTGAATTAAATTAATCTCCTGATCTCCTGAACACCAGTTTAATTTTTGTTGTTGTTATTTTTAGAGTGTGGACAATAAAAATAGATATGATGTAATGCGCCGATCAAAATTTCTAATAATATGCATACAAATAGGAGAATTTTCGATTAGCCAATCATGTGTACATCAAAGTACGTGCATCACAGTACAAAGAATCCCTACTTTGAGATACACTATTTTTTTTTTCATTTAGTTTTTCCAAATTTTGATGGTTCATTTGTTGCACAAATTAATAAAACTATGATAATTAATAACGCGTCGCGAAAGAAATTATGTTACATATTATTATTGGGCGGGTAAAAATATCATTAAAAAGCCTCATAAAAAGAAATTTCTGTTCAATTGGATAGGTTTATCTAACCATTAGCTAATATTAATGAGGTTAGATTTTTTAGTTTAGGACTAGGAGCTATTGATGAAAGGAAATCCCTATTTGTCGTCTTTATATGTCGAACTGGTGATAAATAAAATAAAAAATTATCGTAATAAGTACAACATTCGTTTATATGACAGTATGACTATTATTATAAAATTTTATCATTAATTTTTACCATTGTCATTTCATATTACAATGCATTGCTGAATTAATAATAATTAACAATTAAAGAACAAAGTTGAATTTATTTTAATATTTAATATTGTAATTATTGTAATCTAGGTCTCTATTTTCTGTCATCTCAAACCCACGTGATCTATATAATTTGTCACCCGGCTCACATCCTCCACTTCTTCAAGTATTATGGCTTTGCAAAATCACTATTTCACTATTTGTCACATAAAATTTGTCACATGGTTAATTTCTTAATGCCGGTCGAATGGCTGATGTTAGATGTCGGCCAGTAATCACGTGTTTAGTTTATCACTTGCTGAAACCAGATTCATTGCATTTTATTTTTTTAATTTTGATGTTATTAGATTAAAATACAATCAATTATAAATATTCTTTTTTACTTCATTAAAAGATTCATGCAATTATAGTAAAAATATAAATAATAAATAATAATAATAAGCGATAATAACGAAGAAGCATCTGTATTTTTATGCAAGATGACGGCCAGTGGATTCACGCAGTAGGCGCAGCGTACATTACTTTATTTCCCACGTATTTCGTTGAAAATATTAGGCGGCATTTTTCTTAGTATCGCCTATCATTATTTTAATCCAATATATAAAGCCATATGAAATTAGTAGGTTGCGCATATGAATTTTATTAATGATATGCGCTTTGCGCGTATAAGAATTTTTTGAATTTATCATGACACTGGATGCGGCAATTGCGGCATCCAATATTAGAACAGCAAATGATAATATTTAGATAAAAAATCTGCAATGTACAAACATATCAACAACCTTCAGTTTTTAATGGTAGTTATAGGAAAAAAAAATGGGAATTAATAAAATTATTAGTTGTTAATAAAGAGTTATCAATATGGTTTCATGCTGAAAAACGTTTAATAATTAATAATATTTGAAATCAAATTAGTGAAATAAAATTAATGTTATGATACTAATTTCTAAGAATTTGGTATTTCTTCGTGCTTTATTAATTAGAATATACATTTATGTATTACTAATCACATAAAAATAAATGGATAAGATATTCAATATGAACTAGAAAATGAATATAAGAAATATTAAAGTAGAACTTCAAGAATAAAACTAATCTGAATTAAAAATATAACATAAAAGAGAAGAATAAAGAGAGACAATACCAGAATATAATGAAATAATATACTTATATACGCCAACAACAATGCAAGAATATAAAGAAATAATGACTATAATGAAAGAAAATAATTACGGAAACTGGAGAAATTATCGAGCAGTAACACTATGAAGTAAAAAAAAATATTCAGAACTATATGGCTAAATGATAATTTTAAAAAATAATATTTATTATAAATAAATAAAGATTATAATAATTATTGAACTTGATTTTTATTTTGACAAAAATGCGCCCGTAATTTAGTCATACCACAAAAAACAACTTATAGTCTTATAATCGCTATTTCCTCTTTATAATATTTTTGTTTTCCTTTTATTTCCCTTATTGTCTTTTAACACCCAACTCTCATTAAGTGATTTTTCATATAACTGTATTATTGAAAATAATTTTTAATCTTAACATAGGTAAACAAGATGTATACATTACAATGAAAACTTAATTTATGGTTTGAAATTATATTTTTAAAAGTCTGAAACATAAAAATTGAATATTCCTTAGTTAAATAAATAGTTGCCTAAATATTGTGATAAATAAAATTTAAGATTCTTTTGTTGATCGGATGTGAAAACTAATTGCTTCTGTTCCATAATTGGTTCAATTTCGATACCGTAAATTTTCTTGTTGAGATAATTGGGAGAAACAATTTCACATGATATTTGATAAATTTGATCATTATTTTGTTGTTGGTAATAAAAAATATATTCATTCGCTTTAGGTTGCATCGAATTATTTAATAATTGTAGAGAAACTTTTTCACATTTTATGTGATAATTTAAAAAATCGTTATATGGTCGATAAAAAAGTTTATTATAGTGAACAACACGTTGTGCTTTATCTTGAGAGCATATAGTTTGAGGAATTTGTTGTTGTGGTTGCATTGACGTGATTGGGTCATATTGGCATGGATAATGCAAAGAAGCCATGTCATTAGCATTTGCGCTTGAAGCCTGTTGAGGATATGAATTTGTAAGAATAGAGAACAAATGATAACCAGGAGCTTTAAAGTTTAGGTCATTGTATTGTTGGTTTGTTAAATGTGACGTCGAATCCATGCAATTAGCTTTTCGATTTGAAATAGCTGATATATGTTCAGAATGTGATTGTGATTGAGATGAGATGATATTGTCCTCTTGTAATTTGTAAGGTATAGAAATAAAAGAACTTTCCGAGACGTCAGATTTTTGACGTGTTTTGTTCATATTTAAATTTTTTGGTAGCTGCTAGAACTTGCTGTTTATTTATATTTTTTAAAATCAAGAAATGATGTATGCATGATAGTATTTTGAGTATTTAAGTAAACTACAGTATATATTCGCGTAACCATTCATTACCGGTTTCGAATTATTGCAGTAACAAATGTTAATTTTTATGTTGCAAATATTATCAAATTCAATACCCAGAAATACATATTTTATATTGAAACCCTGCATATAATAATTATTATAATCATGGAAATTTTTATATCAGAATCTTTTTATCTAAAAAATAAATGATTAAAGTTATACTATATATGTATGTAATCGAAAAAAAATCTAATTTTATTAAACAAAGTGTGCATTAAAAGTTCTTTGTAAATTATTTTTATATGTATTTGAGGAATATCTTTAAGCATCGAATTTCTTAATTCACAAACAAAAATCGTTTAAAAATGCGATTCATATTTGTAATGCAAAAACTAACATTATAAATCAAACATAGTAGTAACTAACTGGTTTAATTATAGCGTAACCAATCATCAATCAGAATTATTATTTGGGATCAGAGTCTGTCGGATATTCTTTATCCGTTTATCCGTATCCGTTAATTTCATATTACATATTCGATATATTGTTATAATGGATAAAAGCATTTAATTAATACGACTAAACTAACTACTCTTTAAGTAAAACTGGTGTTTGGATAGCTAGTTCTAATCATCCCATTCAAAGAATTTAGAAGTTGTAGAAGTTTGGAACCGATTACAGTAATTACAGCAATATCGAAATATATGAAAATTTTGATTGTCGGGATTGTCGGATACGGCTAGTCGAGTTTTTAGAAAAGATATATAACACGTGACATATATATATTTATATGAATATAATGAATCGCGTAGTATAAACTATAAAGTATAATAGAGTATAATTATATGTACTATATTATATGTAAACCTATCAATTTAATAAATAAACTTTGTTTTTAATTGATTTTTATTGAACAATGGCATTTTCTTTGGAATTTCGTTTGAACTTTGAATGCCTGTCCAATTTGTCTTATTTGTTTATATTGTCAAAACACATATGGTCAAAAATGCACTTGTCAAGCAAGAGAAGTAATACGGAAGAGGAAAAAAGCTGAACGTAATTATGCAGTAGAATTTGTTCACAAACCCCTCACACAAAAAGATGCCACAAACCAAAAAGTTGTGTTGGACTCGGAATTTGTTGACTGGGTTTTTGCTAATATTTCGAAGGAAATTGAACTTTTACCAACCAAAAATGATGTAAATATTTGTAAAAATGTATAAATGAATATCGTAGCAAAAAAAAAGGTGTATTAATCACATATTATATGTCACGTGTTATATATCTTTTTTAATAACCCGACTAGCCGAGTAGCCTGAGTACCCGAATACCCGACAATCCCGACACAAGTGTCCACTATATTTCAAATTTTGCTGTAACCGATTAAGGTTAATTTAACCGACTATTAATAAATTGGGTTATATTTTATAAAATAACCCAATTTATTATTGATTAGTAATTTATAAAATAATTATTATAAATTGAGTAATTTATAAAATGGTTACGGTACATTTCGCCGAATTCCATTTTCGTCAAATTTGACATTTCGCCGAGAATGGTAGCGATTAACATTTTAATAAACAACGATTCTATAATCGAAGAACAAGTTATTCTATTATTCACAAATCAAATCAACGATGTATCGGGCATTTCGGAAGTTAAGTTGAGCGTGAAAAAATCTTGAACTAGAACAATTGAAGGGACCCGTACAAAATCCTGACGGTCCAAAATCCCGAATGGTACGAATTCCTGACAAATGGCCCGCGTTATGCAGAATTATGCAGTATCACGTGATGTGTTTGACCAGCATTAGAGTTCGGGATTTCGTACCAGACCCATTAAAAGTAACGCTTCTGGGGCTTATTCTACCAGATTAATTCAAGAATAAAATTATAAATTATGAAGGGATGGTAAATAATAAAGAATTTATGTGAAACTCTTCAAATTATTTTTGTTGGCTCAGATTTTGAATAGATTCAGTTGAATTTGATAGGTTAATATTACTAATAATGGATCAAATAATGGGAAAATCTTGTTAGTGAACAATTAGGAAATGATGAATCTATAATTGGAGAACATATCACTACGATTAATCAAGCATTTTGGAAACTTGATATGTTAAGAAACTGATACATAGCCTTTCTCGAAAAAGATAATGACCTTCATTTAAAAGTAAGATTGAGTGAATGCTGTATTCTAGCTAGACCATCGCTCCAGAATGGTGGTCAGTTATTATATTAACCCAGAACCCTTTAGGACCAGATCATATAAAGCATTTCAGATTGAAAGATTTTTTGTGCATGTATTCTTATATAGTAAAAAAAATATAGATTAGCCAATCTTTTGTGCATGTATTCTATATAGTAAAAAAAATATAGATTAGCTAATCTGTTCTAGACATGGATACTAGCTGAATTTTCACACAATTGAAATAATGGTAGTTACTTTCCAGTAAAATAAAATATTTTTACTTCCTATAGATGAATTTCTGTATTAACACACCTGGACTATTTTATGCCAAAGGCACTAAAGGTAAGGAATTATCAGGAATTTTGAAGATACGCTCTGGCATTTTTATTGGCTTCTTCTTATCCACTTATTTCCTGATTAGAATGACCGATAATACCAAGAACATTCTGAATCATGCTTATTAGCTTATATCCTTTTCCAAATATAAAAGCAAATGATATAATGTCTCAAGTGAACTTTTCCCATATGTTTCTCCCTCAAATCATGTATATTATTATATAATATAATAAGAATGAGGTGGCAATCCACATTAAGGTCTCCCTGTATATCTATTAATTCCCTATAAGAAATATATATATGGAAAGGATATGTTTTGTATAAATTTTATGTATGTTTCTATAGATTCCATATACAAATTCTGTATATTTAATAAGCAATTTATTTTTGAACATTTTTAATAAAACTAATGTATACAAAATGTATATGGAAAAAATTAATCATGCGGAATGTATACAGAATTTTTAAACTTAATATTTTTAGAAGATAATTTTACGTATCATAAATTTACCCCAGTATCACCAACACTTTTCAATCCCCACGTGATTTTTTTGTGGCACATCAGCCTCATTTGCTTTTTTGCATAACATTTATCTTAGAAAAATTTTAATTACAAAATTTTTCACTTCTCGCACTTTTGCACTTTCAAAATATTAAAATTAAATTTTCATACTATAAGTAAAAAAATATCAATTTCTTGCTTTTAAAATTTTATGTTTTTTAATTTAATAAAAAAAATTATTTACTAAAAGTCAAAAAAATGATAAGTTCGTTTGATTTTTACTTTAAAATTTACTATGTAGTGTTGCTAAGTTCAAGCCAAACTGAACTGAACCAAACCAAACTGATGGGACTGGTCCAGTTCAACTTCAGGATTTTGAAACTACAGCTCAGTCTGACTTGAAGATTTTCAAGTTGCAGTTTGGTTTGACTTGAGAAAACCAAGTTGATGGAAAACTGATGGGGCTGATGGGGTCGTTAAATTAGTTAAATAATTTTATTAAATAATAATCATTCTACTAAAAAAAAAATAGTTTTTTCATTATTAAAAAAATTTTGTTTAAAAACGATTTTCTTAATTTGTATCATGTGGTTTTACAGCATATGCTAGATTATTTATAGATGATTTACCAATAATCTTTTTTAATGTTAGGTTTTTCTTTTTTTATTGTAAAAATGGAAGATGAAACAGGTTTTATTGATATTATTAATGATGATGATAATGAACAGGAGGGAAAAACTGATGAAGAAGTATCACTTAATTCTTCAGAAAAGAAATCAACAAATTTACCCCCAGCTCGTGCATCAAGTACTGTTTGGCAGCATTACGAAAGAATTTATGATAATAAAGGTGTTCATATGCATACAAAATATAATTATTGTGATCAAAAATATAGTATAAAATATTCTACAACTACGCTTAATGATCATTGGAAAAGAAAACACTTAAAGATTCAACCTGGAGGAGTAGGATCAATAGAAGCAGCATTTGATAATACATGATCACAAACAAAATTGCAACCAGAAGATCATTTAAATAGTTTAAACAAACTTATTAATTGGGTAGTCGTAGAATGTCAACCATTTAAAGTTGTAGAAAGTGTTTCTTTTGAGAATTTATTGCTAGCCTTAACTCTGGATTTCACGTCTTTTCATGACACACCATTCGGAATAAGATTGATGAAAAATATATATATTATAGAAATAATGTTATAAAATTATTTCAGGTAAACTTTTTAAATTAATTTTTTAATGTTTATTATTTTTTAATAAATATAGTACATATTATTACTTAATAATTATTTAGGAAAATAATTCAAAGATTGCATTTACATCAGATATGTGAACGTCAGATACTGGTGCGCCTTATATGGTTCTTACTGCATATTGGATAAATAATGAGTGGAATTTAAAACATGCAGTAATTGCCTTCCAAAGGTTTCCTCATCCACATACTGGACTGCAAATTCAAAAAGTCACCTATAAAATTCTTCAAGACTTTTCTATTGCAACTAAAGCTTTAGTAATTACCATAGATAATGGTGCAAATCAGGTTGTAGCGATGAAATTGCTTACAACTACACTTCAAAATGAATTGCAAGTGGATTTTAATGTTATTAGATGTGGTGCTCATTCTATCGCCCTTGTAGTTAATGCTGGTTTAGGAAAAGTTTGAAATATTATTAATAAAGTACGGGCTTTTATCATTGAAATACGTAAATCACCTAAAAAAGAGCAAAGAATTATTCATTTTCGCAACAAATTTACGTTTCAAATATAAGAAATTAATTTGGGATGTTAAGATCCGATAGAATAGTACATATTCAATGTTAGAATCCTTTCTTGCTAATAAAGCAGCAATTATTTCAATAACTTTCATAGATGATACTTTTACAAAGTTAGATTTAGGATGATGAATGGAGGGAACTTCAACTCTTTTGTGATTTTTTAAAACCATTTTTTGAATTTACTGAAGAAATGTCAGGTTCAGAGTATCCAACCTTTAGAATATTACTTATTCTTTAGACCATTTATTAGAATATATAACAACAATTATAAATAATAATACATTTGAAATACCACAATGGATAAAGGAAATTGCTGAAGATATAAAAATAAAATTTAATCCTATACTAACTAATCTTTATAATTCAACAGCCTATTTGGTTTTGGTATTAGATCCACGATATAAAGTTAGGCTGGTAGTAGGCTTGTACCTCACCCACCTCAGCTTATCAGCCTCGCAGTACCTACCTCACCCCTCTGGAGGTAACCCCAGCAAGACAGCTAAAAGAGGCTCAAAGAGCCTCGCCAAATATCAATAAGGGGGAGGACCTGAAGGTCTGACCCTCTATATCCACCCCACATCTGTCTCCTATCTGTCTCGACATCTGTCTCTATAAAACATACTTTTCATCCCATCAGAAAGAAGAATAAAAGGAAAAAAAGGGGGTAAGACAGATGTGACAGATGTGACAGATATTTTAAAAAGTTATACAGAATTTTTTCAAAAAAAACTTTTATTTTTACCTCCATTATCTGTCTTATCTGTCTTGCACCTATTTGTCTCACCATTTTTAGCCTCTAATCAGTCCAGTAAGTTCAGGAAGTGCAAGACAGATTCCACTCGCCTGAAAAAATTAACTCTTTTGATCTGTCTCACCATTCTTAACCTCCAATCAGCCCAGTAAGACCAGGAAGTGCAGGGCAGATACCACTTGTCTGAAAAAATCTGAATTGAACATTGAATCCCATAAGGTACCTGAAGTAACAGGTATACTACTCAAGTTAATAATTCTGAAAATAAATTAAACACAACCCTGCATAAAGTAAAAGATGAGTGAACAACAAGCTGTAAAATTCGCAGAGCAAAAAATAACCTTTAGTATCGATGAGCTTAAGCGGTTCATTTATGCAGCAAAGAACATGAATGATCTCATTTAGACTAAACGTTATCTTTGCAGTTACTTTATCTCTTGCTCTAATCCATATGGGATTTTCATATGGCATCCTGATATCAAGAATCTTGAACACATTCCTGATAATAATATTGGCAAGCTTATCAAGCCAATAACTAAGGTATTTTACATACAATCCAAACAGGGGTCTTTATACAAAACTGAGTTCTGCATTAACAAATGGTTTATGAATGAATACAGTAGTGTATGTGTAGCAACATGTGATCCTAAAAAATCTTACATCTTTAAAGTAAATGACCAACTCTATCTCAATATCTTTCCTGGATTTCTTATGCCTTACAGTCCCTATTTGATTTTGAAAATAAGACGCATTTTGCAGTTAAATTTATCTTCTTACATATCCAAGATGTTTGGTGCTCAGGAAACTGGGACTTAACTGAATATATCATCAAGTGGCTTGCTGGTATGGCTGCTGGGAGAAAAATGTATTTGATCCTCTACCTTAAATCTGGATAGGGTTAGGGTAAAGGTATTATTACAGATTTTATTCGGCGTCATGTCTTAGGAACTCAACTAGTATATAAAACCAGTGATCCTCAGACAATTCTTGGAAGTTTTAATGGGCAGTTAATGAGTAAACTCCTTCTTTTACTCGAAGAAATACCTACAGAAAAGAGTCAGTAGAACTCTTTATATCCATATCGGCTAACTATCAAAATTGGGCCTAATTTTATATAGTAATTTTGATTAACATTACACAGCTACAATTAGTAAAAAAAAATTCTCATGATCAAATTTAGCGAATGCACTCTTAAAAAAAAACAACATATTAAAAAACACGTCTAACCGATGAGCGCAGTCTAAAACCGATGAGTTTGAGTAGTGGATGACCAGTAGAAGGCAATTGGCATCTCGCAATTTCAAATGTACCAGTTATTAGTTGTAAATAAAATTAGTTTTTGTAAAACTATTTTTTATTTTTATTAAAATATTTTATATTTTTTCAGATTCAATTACTAATATGTCAACACTTACAACGTCTTTTACTACTTTTGCATCAGAATTTATCTGTCCTACTTGTCAAAAAAGATATAAGAAACAAGGTGGACTTTCACGGAATTTGAGTATTGTGAAAAAATATAATATTTCACATAGTGATTTGGATAAATTACCAGAAACAAATAATGAAAAATTTAAAAGTATTCTGGTTTATTTAATTCACCGCAAACTTCCACATGGATTTAAAAAGGGAGGTCGTCAATTACACTAGTTGAAATCAAAACTTTTGGTCATGTGACTTTCAGCTAAGTTTTGGAATAAATTTCGGCCAAAGATCGATCTGTTCTAAATTTCGACTAAATTTCGGCACATGACTTTCCGAATGTCATTTCTGAAGTTCTTTACCGAAACTCATCATTTTCCGATGTTCTTTACCAAAACTGATTGTTTTATGTAAAT
>QZLH01000032.1:14462-41363 GCA_003833135.1 Oehlia diaphana
TGGTTAGATTTTTTTTACCAAGACAATTTTTTTTAATACAGTCAGACCTCTATAATTGCACTCTCCATAATTGCACCCACTATGTATACCCTCTCTAAATGCACCCTCTGGTTCGGTCCCAAGCTTATATGATCTCTAATTATTTTACCTCTATAAATGCACACCCTCTTTAAATGCACTATTTTGAAAATTATGCAAGGGGTGTGCAATTATGGAGGTCTGACTGTAATTTATTTTTGTATTAGATAAAACCTTTTTTTTTGCCTGAGACAATTTTTTTTTCTTTATTGTTCTTTTTTTCTTTTTTATTGAGGAAAAATTTTTTTTCTTAATAATTTACTTTTTTTTAGTTAGAATTTTTATTTTACCAAGAAAAATTTTTTTTTCTCAATAATTTACTTTTATTTTTGGTTAGAATTTTTTTTTACTGAGAAAATTTTTTTTTTTTTAATAATTTACTTTATTTTGATTGGATCTTTTTTTTTTACCAAGAAAAATTTTTTTCTTAACAATTTACTTTATTTTGATTGTAATTTTTTTTTACTGAGAAATTTTTTTTTCTTGATAATTTACTTTATTTTGATTGGATCTTTTTTTTTTTTTTACCAAAGATAGTTTTTTCTTAAGATATTTTTTTTAAGCATATCGAATTGAGAATCTTTTTTATAATATTTTTTTAAAAAATTTTTTTAATAGCAATAACAGATATATTATATTATTTTTTTTAGCTTTTTTTTTTAATAAAACTCTTCCCCTTTCCTTTACTTCCTCTCTTTGTTTTTTTTTTTTCTTTTTTTTTCATTCTTCCCATTTACCTGTCTTTCATTTTCCTTTCCTATCCCATTTTTTCCTTTTTCCTTTTTCATTTTCTCCCTCTCTTTTTATTCCTCTCTTCCTCTTTTCATCCTTCCTCTTACTTAAATTAAACACTTTTCTTAACATGAAAAAATTATAGATAGGTACATTTTTATTTTAGCGCTCTCATATAAAAATTTGAGTAAATTTGGGTTTTTTAATTTATTTTTTTCGTCTTTAGTGCTAATTCATTTTTTTTTGTGTTTGTCTCATTTTGGCCTTTAAGCGTATTGGAATTTAGTAGGTAGGTTACTAGGTTCCTTATTTTTTTTTATTTTTACAGCAACGAAATATTTATTAACAGTTTGAACTTTCTTTTTTGGACGGTCTAGACATATGGGAATTTGGTGAAAAATCAGCTTAAATACTTACCCTTAAATATCCTAGTCATCTAACCATTATATTTGCAGGAAATATCAAGAAGTTTTTGCAAAGATTAGAAAACAAAGATAAGAGGAAACAGGATGTGGGATTTTGGCTAATCAGCTGAAATACTGCTTGATTCAGGAATTTTTTCTAGATGAGTTTGAAGGTGGGAACTTGAGCATTTTTTTTAAACCATTTTTTTTAATGAAACACTTACTAACATTTTGTTACTTCTTTTTTTATATGGCTAAAGGCGGTGACGAAGTTGCCGCATATCAACCTAATCTAGTTTATGTATTAAAATGATTTAAACATATTCAATCTAATTTATAAATAAAATTCTTCAAAATTCAAATTAGATTATTAAGATTATTAACTATATTACTATATATCTAAAGAGAAAAAAATGTGTAGTTCAAGCGATATACTTATGGAATTCTTTGAATGATGTATATTTATTATCATGCTCAAGCTTAAAAATTAATACTATTAGTAAATCAGAAATTTAAATCTTACTAACTAGTTTTAAGTGATAAGTAAGAATAAAATAAAATATTTAAGTACTGTATGTTTAAAATAGACATGGAAATTTTAAAAGAATATAAGATCTTGATTATTTTTAAATTTTTTTTCATTTTTAAAATGTATAAAACAAGAGAAAATTATCAAGTTTTTAATATGAAAAGTTTGATAAAATAAATTATGGGTCAGTAAAGCTTAGGAATTCTTTGCAACATACAATATTCTGGGCATTTTTTCTTGAACGTATAGAATATTTCTGGTGTAAAGATTAAGCCCGTGATAATAATCACATTGACACCTTAATCCTTAACAAAATAATTTATTAATAAAACTCAAAATACATATGCTTGGTTTGATCTAAGTTAATATTAGTAAAAATCAATAACAAAAATCATTAATAAAATTTCCTTAATATTTTTCATTCATGAAATTGATCTCTCAAAATTCTCCCAAAATCTCACTCCTTTTATAATAATTTCCTGATCTACATAATTCCTGGATTTTAACTTCCAAATTGCCCTAAATTTTGGATTTCAGATTCCAATTTCGTAGATCCTAAATCATATGTTAGTTTAAAGTCATCCCGGACTCCTATTGGTCCTTAATCAAGTATTAGTTTAGAGTCATTTCAGACTCTTTATTGGATTCCAGTCACCTGATAGTTTAGAGTCATTTCGGTCTCACGTGATAAAACAAACTAACTAAATTAAACAAAATAAAATTTATACACTAAATCTAAATATAAAAACTGCGCCACACAATTAATAAATTACTATGTATATCATGGCATTACACCGGATACACTTACATTTTATTACGTAACGTATGTGTATGTGCTTAATAATGATCTGATATGGTGCAAAGCGCCACATCAGATCATTAACTTATATTAAGCATGTGCAAAATATCATCCTAATAAACTAATTGAAATAATACTCGTAAACATCTATTTTTAAAAGTTATAAATTATACCGAAAAAACATACTAAAACCTTCTTATCATTTGAAAAATGTGAAACTCCAGACACGCTCACACGCAACATAACTTAGTTGAATAAGAAATTCCTTTAAAATGGGTGGTTTACAGGGAGACTCCACATTAGAAATTACTAGTAAATATTGAAATTATTTTCCTGCGCCGTTACTAGTCATTGTGATTTATTAAGCTTTTGTTGATATGATATTAGATAACAAAAACTTGTGTGAAACAATTGAAACATATAAATACCATCATTTTTCGTGAGTCATTATTATTGGAGTTACTCAAATAAGATCCAATAGTATCAATATAACATGTCAGATATATAAACCCACTGTCTCCAAAAAAATTTTCGCAATAATTTAAACTTTCTCTGAAATATTATAAGCTTACTGACTAAACCTTTTTGCTCTAAGCATCATTTTCCCTATTAGTTTCCAACGTTTGTAAAGTTTTCTCAAGTAAAAAGAAGCCGACTACTCCACTCTTGAACCTAGATATATTGTACACTGCCAATATCGTATTTATATTCTTAATAATATTAACATTTTTTTTTTTTTTTTTTTTTTTTTTAATATAAAAGTAAAATAATAGGTACCGATATTTATTTTCAATTTCTCTAAGTTTTAACGCGATTAAGCTCTTTTCAATATTTTTTTTCCTAGAATGATATAGGTTATATCAACCAATAGCATTGTAAAATATAAATTTAAAAAGCCTTATATAATTGTATTTGGTTTTTCAGATTTATAAATTAAGTATTTAGACAATTTTCAAAGCGCAGCAGTGCTAGTTGGTTTATAGATAGGAGTGTAAGTATTCTACATGAAGTGCTAGTAACCTCTCTGTATTTTACACACTCAACAATAAGATCTTTTACAATTTTTTAAGATTTTAATTAATACAAATTGCCGATTGAGACTCCTTTCATAGACTACAAGCAACTGTAGACGACCTTGGTTTATTGGAAACGTGATAAACCCATAGCATATGCCCCTGTCTTCCGGCTGGTTGACCATTAATTTGGTGTGAAGGTTGCAGTCTAGTTAGGATCTCAATGAGATAGTTATTAGAATAGTTCGCATAGTAATTTATAAAGCGTGTCACTTTACGAATCAACCATAACGATAAAATTAGAACTGTTGCAATTATTCATAGATGAACATATAAGTTTTCGGATACCTTATGTCTTATGATGCTTATCGACCGTAAAAGTGAAGTTGCGATTAGACATTATACAAACCTTTTGGAGATTGGATCGTATTATATAAAATTAAGGTGAGCGTTGAACTTTTAACTTTTTTTTCTTCCTTTTATTGTTTTGGCGTGTAACATTTATCTAGGTTAAAGATAAAATACATATAAGGACCATCATAAAATCTTGTGCAATAAATAAGTTTTTTGATTAGAAAGAATACTGTATATCTGTTATATTAATTTGTACTATATTTAAGGAGATATGGTGTTTTTTCCTGAATTAATAATATTTTTTATTATTTAATTTTTACTTTAAAATTACAATGGTAATAAATCATGAAATTTTCACATCTATCTTTTTAACATTTATATTATCCAAAAAAATATACATATATCTTTAATATTGCATTATTAATCGCGGTTGATTATCAATAATCGTGTGAAACTACCAAACTTTAAACTGCAAAAAAAAAAAAAATATCACGAAATGGATGGCATTACGCAATTTGACTGAAATTAAGTGTGGCGCACAATTGGATTTTGGTTACTAAAATTCCGTGTTACACCGGTGATGAAAAAGTCACGTGAATTTTCATACTACTGCTTTATTATTCATAACTGCTTTATGTCAACAGTATTTTAGAGGTTGGAACTGGTTAAGCTTAACGGTTAATTAACCGGTTAAAATGGTTAACCGGTTATTAAACGGTTAAGACTTTTTGGACCAGTTCCAATCTCTACAGTATTTTGATATAAATAATAGGTCATCCATTCCTATCGAAATCTTATACAATTTACTTGAATGGTCGAAAAAATAAAACTCATTTATTTATCAATGAATATAGAGATTAACTAGCAATCACTCGTCAGGACCAATGAGTTTGTTTAAATAGAAAAATTTAGTATTATAATTATGTAATACTAAGTAAATTAAAGATGGTTACAGTAGTTTATTGTTTATAATTAGGAATTTAATTAGGTCTTTCTGTTCTTCTCTGTAACTACTAAGGTACGTTTTTATTTTTTTATTTTTTTTTTTATTTATTACATGTAATTTCCGTTCTCTACTAACTTTATTTCTTCTTTTAATTTTATGGGTTTGGTTTTTACTTGGTTCTCCTGTTTATATCATTTTCGTCCCTTCTCCATTTTTTTGTTTTTCTTTGTCTCTTCATTTCTTTTGCTCTTTTTATTCTTCCCTTCCTTGTTATTTCCTCTTCGTTCTTTTCGTCTTTTTCATTCCTTTATATTAACCTTCGTTCCTTTCATTTTTATTCCATTCCCACTTCATCTTTTTCGTTCCTTTACACTATCCTTTGTTATTTTCATTTTTTTTTCATTTTTCCATTCCCACTTCTCTTTATACTACCCTTTGTTCCTTTCATTTTTTATTCCCCTTTGCTCCATTTCGTCCCCTTTATTCTTTTCATTTCTTTTCATTTCCATTTGATCTTTTTCGTTACTTTTGTTTCTTTCACTGTTATTTGTAACAGTCTTGTCTTCTAATCTTTATCTTAAAATAACATTAAGTATTTGTCATTATGATTTTTCCATAATGAGTCAAGCACGATATATAAATATACATTACGTTTACTAAATTTATATAAATGTGATTAAAAATTTTTTTAAATGTCATAACGACTTTGATAATAGATTCGTGACGATTTGTTGGATTGGTTGAATAACAGATCGGTGAAGTCTTAATGCGCAGTAACTGCATGTAGAATAGATTGTATTCAAATAAATTCGCGACTACCTGCACGATTTGGTTACGATTTTTACGATTTGTTTACTATTCTGGCACAATTTCAGCAAAGTGAATGATTTTTCTGATTTTTATTTATTTTGTATAACTCATAACGCTTAAAGTTAATCGGATTGTTAATCTGCACATATTATATTCACAACTTGTAAATACGTCCAATTATCAATATAATGACAATGAACGTATCTAGTCTAAAGCTTAAATATTTCTGATCAATATATTGGAGCAAAGACTGATCATGGTAATGTATGAGTAAATATGCACAGGATAAAATTATGCATAGTGTTCTCCATATCCTTGTAATTATTTGTAAACTTTTAATTTCATATCGTCGAAA
Source organism: Oehlia diaphana (assembly GCA_003833135.1). Taxonomy (NCBI): domain Eukaryota; kingdom Fungi; phylum Glomeromycota; class Glomeromycetes; order Glomerales; family Glomeraceae; genus Oehlia; species Oehlia diaphana. Next base: position 20,483 of record QZLH01000032.1, read on the forward strand.
ACATCTTATAGAAGTGGGTTAAAGAAATTTGAAGTCAAAATATGAAACGTTCATTTTATTCATGCAACTAAAAAAATAAAGTTTGCTATGAATATAAATCTCAATACATTATTCAGCAATACAGTGAAAAAATTTCTTTTTTCTATGAAAATTTTTGGCTGAAGTCACGTGAGTCATGGGTGTCACCGATTTATAATTAAATTTCACCCACGTGACCATTGACATATATATATATATATATTTTTAAGGTAATGTGAAAAAAATAATTTTGGGAGGCAAAAAAAACTGTCCCTCAGATAAAATAAAAATTGGTGGTGTTGTTGTAACTGAAATTGAAATTTAACTGAATTTAAAATTCAGATACGGGAATTTCTGGGAAAGCCGATTGAAATTTAAATTTCAGATATGATCTTCAAGTATCTGAATTTAAATTTCAGTTAAATTGTGATTTCAGATACGAAGTTATCTGGAATTAAAACATCTGAATTTCAAATTTAGATAAAATTGGAATTTCAGATATGGGGTTAACTGAAATTAAAATGTCTGAATTTCAAATTCAGATAAAATTGGAATTTCAGATATGGGTTAACTGAAATTAGAATGTCTGAATTTCAATTCAGATAAAATTGGAAGTTCAGTTACGGATTATCTGAAATTAAGATGTCTGAATTTTAAATTCAGTTAAATTTCAATTTCAGTCACAACAGTTACTGGTAAGCCGGAACGATGATAATTATTGTACGAATATAATTTAATTTTTTTTTCTGATATATAATTTATTTAATTTACTTTTACTTTTAAAGCATATTTAAGAGGAAAAACCGAAAAAGACCTTTTTATCTTTCTATATGTTTATACAGTTGTTTATAAAATGCAAGGAAAATGCAAGACTTCTTTAAGGTTTAAGCATTAACATATTCGCTTTCCGCGCCTATTTTATACAAATGAACCGCCTTTTCTTTATTGACATTAATTTAAATTTTATGACTGCCAAGTTTATATACAGTAAGCTTTATGCAATATACTAAATAAAACTTTATTTAAATATTTTTATATACGTTTTAATATTTACTAATTCAGACGTTCATCTTTCCATATTCCCAAATGGGTCATCAGACGGACTTCAACGGTTCTGCTAGTGATAGCACGTTCTCTTATTATAGAGCTGAGAGGATTGAAATCTAATGGAAAGTGATAAAAATAGCTTGTACGTTGTAAAGGCAAAAATTACCTAGTGAAATTATTAATTTGGGCGCAGTATTCTATTTAGTTTAAGTATATATGTTTTAAATGTACTGCGTCCGTAATGACGTAAAACTATTAAAGAATTTCATTGATTTTTATTAGTTAATTATTTTATATATGGGACTCAAAACATTAGTTATTATTTTGATTGGTGATTTAATGGGAATTCATAATAAAATTATTTATATAGAAAGTGAGTAATCTAGATTGGTAACGTAAAGTCGCACATTTACGTTACGTACATTTATATTAATTATACTAGTAAGTACGTAGATAATCTTACGTTCTTACCTTATCCTTGTCACAAGAAATACACAGAATCATTGTTGATTACCACCCAACAAGCTCTTTTTTTTAAAAAAATTATAATATTTTTAATATGAAAAAAATCCATTAAATGATAAAGAAGTTAAAAATTCTTAAAGAACTTAAGTGTGGAAAATATTGATTAGTTTAATAAAACAAGACCTGAGATCACAAAAGAAGTTGGATGAATGTGTAGTACAAGTAGTTAATGATTTTAGGAAGAGAAAAAGAGTAATAACGTGGAAGTAGGTAATAAAAGATTCAACAAGTGAGGATATTTAATTATGGGACGATAATCAAAAACAAAATTCGGGGATAAAAGACAAAGAAAGAAGAATTAAAAGAGTATGATGAAGTGAATACGATTTGTTCGATGAGGCTTCTGAAAAAAGATGAAAATGACAAAGATAAGCAATAACGTATCAAGACGGGTAAAAATAAGTATAAGTTTAGAAGGAAAAAAGTAAATTGGGGTTCACAAATGTAGATAGTATATATAGGTAGTATTAATTAAATTTTTAGGTAGGTGTAAGTCATCAGGTAACTATTCTAATTTCTGTATAGCGTCTAATAAAAAAATAAAATAACTAAAAAAAATGGAACATATTGTGAAAAAATGGATTTTTTTTAATATAATTATTGTAATTTATTTTCAATTTTACAGGTTTCTAAACCTATAATTTAGCAAGAGTGCTAAAATCATGATAAGTTATTCAGCGGGTATAGGAACCATCCTTTTATTAAAATAGCTTTAATATTCAAAACAATATTAATTCTTTTATATGAATTAACGTTGTTCTTCTAAATGAGTGTAAAAACACTAATTATATAATATTTTTTAAATGTTATAGTTATTCAAATTGTCGTCTCTATAAAAAAAATCTGGAAAAAACTTTGATAAATGATCATTTTTCTAGTTTTATTTTGAAGAAATTCGGACATGATCATTTTTCTGAAAAATTTTTATAGAGCGTTATGTATCTAAGGGGAGTGCTTAATATTACACAAGAATTTTTATGCATGGTGTATGCGGTATAACTACAATTTTGATAGGCTATGCAAATTTAAGGTTAGTGACTGTAACACAAAGTATTTTTATAAATAAGCATCAAATAACAATTAACCATAACTTTTTACTTTTTTGCGCTAGTATCAAACAAAAAAATTATTATTATTTTTTTTTCAAAAAAAAAGTAGGGATGTCCTCAAATAAAATTTCAAAAGATGATGAAAATTTCTTAAAAAGAATTTTATCGACAAATTATAAAGATAGAGAATTATACAAAATATGAAAATATTTTAATGGAATGGATAAAAGAATAGAATTTCTTAATTATAATGAAAAAGATCCTAAAAAAATTTTAAAATTAATGGAAGATCATGAAGAGAAAGAAAATTGGTTTACAAGTTTGATAGGATTTTTTTATGAGTATGGTATAAATAATAATGATGTTGATGACGATGATGATGATGATGATGATATTATTGATAAAAATAAATCTTTTAAATTATATTTATTATCAATTAATAATTATGAAAATGATAAAAATAATAAGAAATTGATTTCTATTTATCAATTACTTAATATTATTATTTCAAAATATTTACTATCATTTTATTATTATAAAGAAATTTTATATAAAAGAAATATTATCATAAAGGAATATAAGTCTTTGGAAAATACTCATGTAATGTCTTATAATCAATTCGAAAATTTTAATGGATTAGAAATAAATTTATGTAAAGATGAAATAAATTCTATGGAGAAATATTTTGAATCAACAGATAAATGTTCTAACGATTATGATAATAGGAAGGAGCTAATGGAATTAAATAATCTAGGTTACTGTTATCAATACGGGATAGAAAAAAAGAAAGATGAGTTTAAAGCATTAAAACTTTATTTAAAGACAGCAGAAGGAGGAAATTCTGATGCACAAAATAATTTAGGTTATTGTTATCAAAATGGAATTGGTGTAACAAAAGATGAAAAGAAAGCATTTGAATGTTATTTAAAAGCTGCTAATGAGGGTGATTTACTCGCTCAATATAATTTGGGTATTTGTTATCAAAATGGAATAGGAATAAATAAAGATAATAAGAAAGCTTTTGAATGGTATCTCAAATCAGCTGAAGGAGAGTATTCACCAGCACAAAATATATTGGGTAATTTTTATCAAAATGAAATTGGAATGGAAAATGATTTGGAACAGTCTATTTACTGGTATAAAAAAGCAGCGGAAAATGGAAATAAATTCGCACAATATAATTTGGGTAATTTCTATAAAAATGGAGAAAATGGGTTAGAGAAAGATAAAAACAAAGCGTTTGATTACTATAAGAAATCAGCTAATCAAGAATATTTAAATGCCCAGTTTGAACTTGGATACTGTTATGATGTAGGAATTGGTACTAAAATTTTTAAAGAAAAAGCAATTGAATACTATAAAATTGCTGCTGAAAAAGACCATTATATGTCACAATGTAATCTTGGAATTTTATATGAAAATGGTAATGGTACAGAAAAGGATTTAAAACAAGCTAGTTATTGGTATAGCAAAGCAGCAGAAAATGGATGTGAAAAAGCATGCTATTGTTTAGGTTTTTTATATGTACACTGTGTACTTGGAAAGGGAGTTGAAAAAGATATTGTTAAAGGTTTTGAATATCTTAAAAAATCGGCTGAAAAGGGATACTCTGATGCTCAATTTGAACTTGGTTATTATTATTATTATGGAATTGGAACAAAAAAAGATTTAAGTATGGCTGTTTGTTGGTTTAATAAAGCAGCAGAAAATGGATGTAAAACGGCACTACATAATTTGGGTGAATGTTACGAATTAGGAAATGGTGTAGATAAGAATGAAATTAAAGCATTTGAATGTTATAAAAAATCAGCGAAATATGGAGATATGGATGCAAAATTTATACTTGGTTATTGCTATGTAAATGGTATCGGAACTGAAATCAATAAAGAAAAGGGATTTAAATTGTATGATGAAGCTGCTGGTAATAGTGATTATAAGGAATATGAAGAAGAAATTGTAGATAATTTGGATGAGGTTAAATATTGGTATCATAAAGCTGCAGAAAATGACAATAAATATGCATTATACAAATTAGGTGAATTTTACCAATTTGGTAATGGTGCTGGTCAAAATGAAATGAGAGCATTTGTATTTTATAAAAAATCAGCTGATCAAGGATTTATAGATGCTCAATATAAACTTGGAGATATTTACAGTAAAGGAACTGAAATTGAAATTAATAAAGAAAAGGCATTTGAATTATATAAATTAGCTGCAGAAGGAGGAAATGTTCATGCTCAAAGAAGTCTTGCATCTTTATATGAAAAAGGCGAGGGAACTGAACAAAGTAAAGAAAAAGCTATTTATTGGTATGAAAAGGCTATTGAAAGTGGGTGCCTAAAATCTCAAGGATTGTTAAATCTTCTAACTTAGTAAAGGCAAAACCAAATTTTTGAATTTTTTAATATTTTTAACAATAAAAGTGCATTTTGCAAATTTCAATATTATCAACAATATTTCCATTTTATATTATGTTTTAAGAAATTAGAAATTTTCAAGTTAGCAAATTTTCTAACATTATTTATTTAGTTAGTTTACCAGTTTTTTCCCTTAAATCAACATAAAATTATATTTATTCATTTAAAGCTCTGCACGAGCATGCTCATGAGGCCAAAAGTACTTTAAGAATATATTGGCTCGTAAGTTAATATATTTTAAAGTACTTTTGTCTCGTGATCTGACTTGTGCAGAGCTTTAATTGAATATTTATTCTCACCTAACTATAGATTTCTTTTTTATTTATTGGATACTTGGTAGAATTAAATATAACTAGGAAATGTATTACTAAGTCTGAAGCTTCTGTTAGCTATATAGTAATCGCATCCTGATATGTTTATATAGTATCACTAATTAAGAAGACTAGTTATACGATTTCAAGATCAATACTTTTGCATCAGTGTTACAAAAAAGGAGATATATAATCAAAAAAATGAATAAGGATGACGTAGGTGGAAGGAAGGAAGGAATATTACATGAGTTAACTATCAAATCGTCTAGTGCATAACAATAGAATGTCCTTCGCTACGCTCTGGATAATAAGAGAGTAATGACCATTTGTTATTTTTCAAAAATTTGAATGAAGATGTAATTGACGTATAAAAATAATGTTATTACGAGCTATACTATTTTATGAAATATTATTTGCCAGTCACTTCTATGACTCATTATATGTTGCAGATAGCACGTCTGAAATAGTTCATTTTTTTTTTTGATTGAATTTAAGGCCCAGCGTAGCACGTGATATAAAATTTGCATAACATTTAACTTCGAAAAAAAAAAAAAAAAAATATTCGCAAAAAAATTCAGACTTTTAATATTTATGTATCGCAAAAAAAATCCAAAGACTTTAATATTTATGTAGTAACTTTATAGTAAAAAAGTCAATGAAAATAAAATAAAGTTTTTAAGTTTTAAATAGTTTTAATATTTTTATTGAATAATACTGTAAACTAGGGATGGCAACGGTCGGTCATGGTCGGTCATCGGTCGGTCATAACCGGTCAAGAACCTTTGACCGACCGACCGACCGTTTGACCGACCGTTTGACCGACCGGTCTGACCGACCGTTTAACCGATCCTGAAAACGTTTGCGAAACGTTTTTTTTTTATGAATTACTTAATAAAAAACGTTTTCGCAACGTTTTCTATTAAAACAATTAAAAAACGTTTGCGAAACATTTTTTTATTAAATTTTATATTAAAAAACGTTTCGTAAACGTTTTCAGGATCGGTTAAACGGTCGGTCAAACGGTCGGTTAAATGGTCGGTCAGACCGGTCGGTCAAACGGTCGGTCAGAGGTCTTTGACCGACCGATATCGGTCACGGTCATGACCGGTCATAACCGGTTAATGACCGTGACCGTTGCCATCCCTACTGTAAACAATACAGAAAAATTTTTACTTGATATATTTATGAAATAATAATTTTTTTTTCTTTGTTTTTAAAATTCTCTGTATAACGTACTGATAAAGTAACATATACCTAACTAAAAATATACAAGTTTGTGTTATTTATACAAAAAAGTCAAAAGTATATAAAATTAATAAATATAAATACTTTAATACTTGCTAAAACAAACTTTAAAAATTTCAAAAATATTAATATTTATTGTTATAATATATACTTAATGAAAATAATAAAAAGAAATAAATAAAAAGAAAAGACAGTATTTATATAATATAGGTTTCCAAGGTTTCCAAAAAATAAAGTGTATAAAGAACTGAAATAGGCGAACGAGCAAGTTAATATTTGACGCGAAAAAAAAATGTTTATTTATATTGCATCAAAACACAGCCACATCATGGATAACGTGCCTGAGCTTTTTTTTTGTTGGTTACGTTGGAGATGATGTGGTACGGCGCATGATTCCCATGACCCATCATCTCATGACTCCATTAAATAATTAACGCATTTCACGTTTTATACTTGCTATACTTGCTTAATTGCTTTCATACTTTTTTTTTTATAAAAGATCAGTAGCGCATTTCTCTATAAAAAATTATGAAATAAATTATAAAAAATAAATTTAAAACAAACAGTATGTTATGTGTGAATGAGCCTTTAAGTCCTTCAAACATTACCGATTTATGATATTTTATAGCTAAAGCAAAGTATTTGGGATTAAATCTAACAAATGTGTGAGGTGTCATTTAGAAGTCGAATCATAGAATCATATACGGAAATGCTCTCAGAATATAATTACAGAGTGGCAGTCCAGCTCTACCAGCTCCAGCTCTACCAACATATGTAACAACTAAAACCACAATAATCACAACAACAACAGTGATAGCGGCAAATGTATCAGAAGTAGCATCAATAGTAGCAACAGAATTTAAAAATAATATGATAGTTGCTTCAATTATTTGAGGAATACTTGGTGGTTTAAGTTTATCCTTTCTAGTATAAATATAACTTTAAATGAACAAATTCTTTTATTTTTGTAAGGTAATTAATGAATAAAAAAAAAGAGTATCGTTAGTTGAATTATTTTAAATTATGCAGTTCTATTTTCAAAATTTATTATTAAAAACAAATATTACAAATATATGTATAGTCAAAATTAATATGTTCTGATCAAAATTTAATAAATATCGTTACATCAAAAATTATACATCCCGTTGATGAAAATTTTATTGTTGCTATTTATAAATATACAAAGAAATAACTTTTTATTTTCATCCTATAATTTTGAAATAAGCGATAACAATTCATGCCAATTTAATTTATATCCAATAATTGAATTAAAAGAAATAGAAATAATGAAATGTCATTGTTCAGAAAAATGACTCGAAACAACAAACTATCTTTTTTATCAAAATCACAAGATATCAATCATCTAAATCAAAAGAAAATGTTGAATAATGACAAATAACCCTAGGCTATCCTATTTGTGCGTAATCAAATTAAACTTTAATTGAGTTAAAAAAAGTATGTAAATAACGAGTTATCAAAATAATAAAAAAATTGTGAAAATAAAAAACATTTATACTAATTACATCTAAACGTCCATTATCTAAACATTTTTTTTTTTTGACAATAATATCACTATTTATCTTCACCCTTTTCAAGTAATAATGCAAGAGATTTTTGTGCATTTTCATGTCCTTCTTCAACTGCTTCTTTATATAAATTAAAAGCCTTTTTTTTATCAACATCGACTATAATACCGTGAAGAAAATAATATGCGAGCTTATACTTACCATTTGTACATCCTTTTTCAGCTGCTTGTTTATAAAAATAAAATGCCTTAATTTCGTTTTGATTAACACCCTTCCCTAATTCAAAAATTTCCCCTAATTTGTATAGTGCTACTTTATTATCAATTTCCGCTGACTTTTGATACCAATATTTAACTTCACTTATATCAAAATCTATTTCTTCACCCTTTTCATAAAAAAAAGTCTTTAGTAAATCTATTGCATTATCATTCCCTTTTTCTGCCTCTTCGTATAACTCAAATCCTTTCTGCTTATCAATTTCTGTCCCAATTCCATTGATATAACAATAACCAAGATGAAATTTTGCATTAATATAACCTTTTTCAGCTGATTTTTTATATAATTCAAATGCTTTAATCTCATCCTTATTTATACCTATTCCTAATTCATAACATATACCTAAGTTGTCATATGCAACCTCATCTTCATTATCCGCAGCTTTATGAAACCAATGGATAGCTTTTTTCAAATCCTTTTTGGTTCCTTCATTTGTAATATACACAAATCCAAGATTATTTTGAGCATTTACATATCCTTTTTCTGCTGATTTTTCATAATATTCTAATGCCTTCATTTCATCTTTTTCAACTCCTATTCCAAATGTATAACAATTACCTAGATTATATTGTGCTATTACATCTCCTTTTTCCGCTGCTTTAGTATACCAGTAAACAGCCATTTCTAAATCTTTTACTATACCTTCACCATTTTTATATAAAATTCCCAAATTATTTTGTGCAATACTATGTCCTTTTACAGCTGCTATAGAATATATTTCAAAAGCTTTCACCTTATCAACTCCAACCCCAATTCCTTTATCATAACAATATCCAAGTCTAAATTGAGCATCTAAATACCCTTTCTCAGCAGATTTTTTATAATGTTCAAACGCCTTAGTTTCATCCTTTTCAACACCTTCACCATTTTTATAACAATTACCCAAATTATATTGTGCTATCTCATTTCCATGCTCTGCCGCCTTGGTATACCAATAAACAGCTAGTTTTAAATCTTTTTTTGTACCTTCACCAGTTTTATATAAAATTCCCAAGTTATTTTGAGCATAATTATGTTCCTTTTCAGCTGCAATCTTATATGATTCAAATGCTTTTGATTTATTAACTTCAGTTCCAATTCCATTAGAATAACAATAAGCAATCTCAAATTGAGCATTTAAATATCCTTGTTCGGCTGATTTTTTATAATATTCAAATCCTTTAACATCATCTTTCAAAATTTTTCCATTTTCATAATAACATTTACCTAAATTAAATTGTGCCGATTTAAATCCATTATCTACTGCTTTTTTATACCAAAAAATAGCTTTTTCTAAATCTTTTTCTATACCTTCACCACATTCATATAAAATTGCTAAATTATTTTGAGCATTATTATGTCCTTTTTCAGCAGCAATTTTATAAAACTCAAATGCTTTTTCTTTATTAATCATATTTCCAAATCCGAAATCATAACATGTTCCAAGTTTAAATTGAGCATCCAAATATTCTTGATCAGCTGATTTATAATAATATTCAAAGGCTTTAATTTCATTTTTTTCAACTACTATTCCAATTTCATAATATCTTCCTAAATTGAATTGTGCTATTTTACAACCATTTTCAGCCGCTTTATTATACCAATAAATAGATTTATTAAAATCTTTTTCAATTTTTTCTATTTTAAATTCATTTAAATAATAATAATCACCAATATTAGTTTGTGCATTTGAATTTCCATTTTTAGCAGCTTTCATATACCATTCAAATGCTTTATTATCATCTTTCGGTATTCCAATTCCATTTTTATAATAATTACCTAACATATTTTGTGCAAAAGAATATTCACCTTTAGCAGATTTCAAATACCATTCAAACGATTTTCTATTATCTCTATTTACACCTATTCCATTTTGATAACAAGCACCTAAATTATATTTTGCATGTAAATTTCCTTCATTAGCAGCTTTTAAATAATATTCAAAAGCTTTTTTTTCATCTTTTGTTACTCCAATACCATTTTGATAACAATAACCTAAATTATTTTGTGCATCAGAATTTCCACCTTCAGCTGATTTTAAATAAAATTCAAATGCTTTAAATTCATCTTTGTTTTTTCCTAATCCATATTGATAACAATAACCCAAATTATTTAATTTTATCAATTCCTTCTTTTTAATATAATCTAATTGATTTTGGTTATTATTATTATAACCTTTATCTGATAATGATTCAAAATATTTTTCAATAATACTTATCTCATCTTTACATATATTTATTTCTAAACCATTAAAATTTTCAAATTGATTACTATAAGACATTACTTGTAAATTTTTTAAAGGTTTAAATTCCATTGTAATTAAATTTCTTTTATATAAAATAATATCTTTATAATAATAAAATGATAGTAAATATTTTGAAATAATAATATTAAGTAATTGATAAATAGATAACAAATTTTTATTTTCATCATTTTTATATTTATTAATTGATAATAAATATAAATTTAAAGATTTATTTTTATCAATTATAATAATAGTATCACCATCATCATCATCATTATTTTCATCATCATCATCATCATCATCATCATCATTCTTATTATCATCATTTATATTTTTATTATTTATTATACCATGTTCATAAAAAAATCCTATTAAACTTGAAAACCAATTTTCACTTTCTTTATGATTTTCCATTAATTTTAAAATTATTTTAGGATTTTTTTTAATTTCATTATTATTATTATTATTAAAATAATCTTGTATCCATTCCATTAAAATATTTTCATAATCTTTATAATTTTCGATTTTTATAATTTGACGATAAAATTCTTTTAAAAAATTTTTTAAAAAATTTTCATCATCATCTTTTGAATTAATATTATTATTTAAAGTCATTTTTTTTTTTTTTGTATAAGAGAGAAATTGTTCTGTGAAGATTATTTGAAAAAGGAAATTTAAATAAAAGGTCATACCGGTTTCACATAATAAATATATGTATTACGGATGCACGACATAATTCGATGATGTTGTTTAATGTATTAATGTAAATTTCTATTTTTTGTATTACGTCTCTAAAACTATTTTTATTTCATGATGTAATATTTAATTTTTACGATAAAAATAATTTCTCGATGGTAACTAATAATGGAAGTTAATTATGACGATCAGCAAACCTTATTAGCGAGCGGATCAAAAATACAACGAAAAGAATGGGATGATCAGTGCGATCATTCATTTGTAGGATAGTCATGTGTTAATCAAAGACTAATAATAAAAATAAAAAATAAAACTAAATAACTTCAATTGCGGCGGATTTATGAAACCTTGCTGCGCCCTCGGGAATTAAAATTGACTTCCTAAAAAATGTCAAATAATGACGCGCTGGAAAATCAATTAGATAATGGGAAAATTGGTTAGACGCAAAGATATGGGGTACAAAAAATTTTTTTAGAGCTCATTTTCACAGAAATTTGGTGACTAAAATACTGTCAAATATTTATTTAATTTGACATGACGGACAAATTTTGGGTATTTCATAAATTCGCCATAATGCAATAAAGTACCTTTTTTTTTTGTTTATTGAATATCTGTAAATCCATTTCCAGATATTTGACTTTCATAATTCATTTTAATAACACAAAAAAATTTAATGAAGCGGTCAGTCGGTACAACAAAAACCTTCATACCATAAATATTTTTTTTAAAAAATTTGGATAATTTTCTTAATAATAACTTTATTTAAATTAATTATACTCTAAGAAGTTTTATTACATTAATACCGAAATTAAAAATTTGACAATCTTGTTAATCTTCGTAGTTTTATTACAAAAATTATTTGTAATATTTATAATATTTATGATAATTCAAATTGACAGAAAAGATATTTTTTAATTAACGATTATGAAACAAATAGTTTAATGATTAAATTTTCCTAGTTTTTATTTATTTTATTTAAGTCTACCATGTTTATTTACTCTTTTTTTTTTTATTACAACATTAAACAAAAAATTGATTACGAAAAATAGCAAACTATTAGTGTCAAGTGTTACAAAAAAAGGAATATGATTGAAAGAATTTTTTAAAACATATAGAAAATCATTGTTTAAATTTGAATGTTAAAAATTTCTTCAACATGCTAGTCCAAAGAATGTTATTATGGTAAACATTGCATAATAATTCAAAATCAAATAGTCTTAAAAAATTGGATATATCAAATTACTTACTTAGTTATGTTTTTATGAAATAAATTTAATAGATTAATAAAGTGAATAAATCGATTCATGATTTATGCAATATGTTACTATTTGTTGCTGACTTAGCCAAGTCTTTTAAAAAACTTGTTGTCACCTGATCACCACGTTGAGGTGCAGCAACATTGATCAGGGGGGGAAAGGAAATACGAAAGGGAAAGAGGAAAGCGAGAGGGAAAGGGGAAAGTGAGAGGGAAAGGGGAAAACGAAAGGGAAAGGGAAAGCGAGAGGCAAAGAGAAAAACGACAAGGAGAGGAGAAAACGAAAGAGAAAGGGCGAAAGGGAAAGCGACAGGGAAAGAGGAAAACGAAAGGGAAAGGGAAAGCGAGGGGGAAAGGGAAACGAGAAGGAAAGGGAAAGCGAGAAGGAAAGAGGAAAACGACAGGGAAAAGGGGAAACGACAGGGAAAGAGGAAAACGACAGGGAAAAGGGAAAGCGAGAGGGAAAGGGAAAACGAGAGGGAAGGGGAAACGACAGGGAAAGAAGAGGGAGGAGGAAAGAGCAAGGAAATACACAAATATACATATCACCCACACACACAACAACTCACATACCTAAAGGAAGACGTAAAGAAAGGGCCTAAGAATAAAGAAAAGATAGAGAGAAACCGAAAAGAGGACCTAAAAAGAAAAAGAACCTAAAAAAAAGAGGACAAAGAAAAAAAAGGATACATATTTATATTATTTTAAGATTATATGTTACGCGAAAAAAAATTACTCATGCAAATAATGATTCCTTATGACGTGTAATTCTGATCGACATGAGTAATTATATTAATTATATTTACTTTATATATTAAGAGGTAAATAGATAAACTGTACTGTACGAAAATATTTTAGCCAATCATAACTCATTGTATACTTTTCAATTCCTTTTTTATTTATCGTACAATAAAATCTGATTGGTGAGTTCTCACTTCGTACAGTACAGTTTAGCTAACCGTACAGCACAGTTTATATGTATACTCGTTATTAAGTCCTAAGTCCGAAGTGCTGTTCAAGGGTTTATTGTACATTATCACGTGCCGGACAGACAGACGAACATTTTAGTATAGAAGTTATATAGTCCTTCGTTTTGGACAAATAGCAAATTATCAGTATTACAAAAAAAAAGGAAAATGCGGGGTGAATAAGATGACGTAAGTAGATGTAAGAAAGGAATGTTACATGGGTTAAAGAGCCCATTAAATTACGTATATCAACGATCGAATTACCTGGGAAATCGTCTAGAGTGCATAACAATAGAATGTCCTTCGTTACACTATGGACAATAAATAATTTTATTTTTATTTAACATTGTATTCTCACATATTGTAATAATTTGCAAATATCATTTTAATATTTGTTTACGAAAAAAATATAAAATATCCACTTTTTTGCTATGGTAATTAATTTACTTAAATTGTTATATTGATTTTATAATTAATTAATTTTGCCTCATTACTCAAACTAATACCATTTTAAAATACTTATTCGCCTTGGTAATTCAATAATTCAAGAATTTTTTGATGTGCTTCATTAATTCCACCTTCAGCTGCTTTCTTATATAAATTAAACGCTTTTTCTATATCAACATCGACTATAATACCGTGAAGAAAATAATAAGCAAGTTTATATTTACCATTTATACAACCTTTTTCAGCCGCTTTTTTATAAAAATCAAATGCTCTAATTTCATTTTGATTAACACCCTTTCCTAATTCGTAAATCTCTCCTAATTTATATAATGCTAATTTATTGTCAATTTCTTCTAATCTTTGATACCAATATTTAACTTCATTTAAATCATCTATTACTTCATCAAATAAATCTATTTCATGATTATTTCCTTTTTCTGCCTCATCATACAATCTAAAACCTTTTTCATTATTAATTTTTGTCCCAATTCCATTTATATAACAATAACCAAGATGAAATTTCGCATTAATATAACCTTTTTCAGCAGATTTTTTATATAATTTAAATGCTTTAAATTCATCCTTATTTATACCTATTCCTAATTCATAACACATACCTAAATTATCATATGCAACCTCATCTCCATTATCTGCTGCTTTATGAAACCAATGAATAGCTTTTTCCAAATCCTTTTTTGTTCCTTCATTTGTAATATATAAAAATCCAAGATTATTTTGAGCATTTACATAACCTTTTTCTGCCGATTTTTCATAATATTCCAATGCTTTTGTTTCATCTTTTTCAACTCCTATTCCATATAAATAATAATTACCTAAATTATATTGAGCAAATTTATTTCCATTATCAGCCGCTTTATTATGCCAGTAAATAGCATTTTCTAAATTTTTTTCCATTCCAATTTCATTTTTATAATAATTACCCAATACATATTGAGCTTGTGAATATTCCCCTTTAGCTGATTTAAGATACCATTCAAAGGCTGATTTATTATCTTTATTAATTCCCATTCCATTTTGATAACAATTACCTAAATTATATTGAGCGTGTAAATCACCCTCATTAGCAGCTTTTAAATACCATTCGAATGCTTTATTTTCATTTTTTATTACACCAATTCCATTTTGATAACAATAACCCAAATTATTTTGTGCGCTTAAATTTCCTCCTTCTGCTGATTTTAAATAGAATTCAAATGCTTTAAATTCATCTTTAGTTTTTTCTATTCCATATTGATAACAATAACCTAAATTATTTAAATTTATTAATTCTTTCGTCTTGCTATTATTATAATAATCATCAGAATATTTGTTAATTGATCCAAAATATTTTTCCATAGAACTTATTTCATCCTTAAATAAATTTATCTTCAATCCATTAAAATTTTCGAATGGATTATATGATGACATTAAACGTTTTGATTCTTTTGAATTAAAATTCTTCTTATTTATAATAATATCTTTATAATAATATAATGATAATAAATATTTTGAAATAATAATATTAATTAATTGATAAATAGAAATCAATTTTTTATTTTTATCATTATTATACTTCTTAATTGATAATAAATATAAATTTAAAGATTTATTTTTGTCGATAAGAATTTTATTAATTTTTTTATTATTATTATTATTATTATTATTATTATTATTTCCTTTATTGACGATAATTATACCATATTCATAAAAAAATCCTATTAACCCTGAAAACCAATTTTCATTCTCTTTATGTTCTTCCATTAATTTTAATATATTATTATAATTTAAATTTTTTATATTATAATAATTATTATAAGTATAATAAAAATCTTTCATCCAATTCATTAAAATATCATCATAATTTTTATAATTTTCAATTTTTATAATTTGTCGATAAAATTCTTTTAAAAATTCTTTTAAAAAACTTTTATGATCTTCATCATCTTTATAATTTGAAATTTTACTTAAAGACATTTTTTTTTTTTTTATCGTTAATGAAATGAAAATAATTTTTTTTTCTTTTTTTGAATTTTTAAAAAAATTTTTTTGTCATTATTTTTAGAAATTCAAGTATTAAACTAACTATTTTTGGTAAACCGATTACTTGTGCAGACTGGTATTACAGTTACGCTAATAAATGAAATGACTAAACTTTAGAAGAAATGATCTCTTACAATATAAGCCAATTAATGGTTAGTGAATATGATGTAATGTTATGTAAATTTCTAATTTATTACATCATTGCTGACTAATATCACATGATGGGAAAATTTTTACGATCTGTTTTGTGTTGTTTTCTTTGGAGGATTTCAGTATTAAGAACTAAAATAATTTCCCTTTCAGCATATTAATTTAATTTTAAACTATAAACTTTCTAACCATTTGTAATTAGTATTGATTCATGTTAATGGTGGGCTTGCTAATATGGTAAGCTGGTAACAAACTGAAAAAAATAGTGGGATTAATTTATATTGTTTGTTAGCCTATATCTTTACTTTCTCGAACTTAACATTAAATGTTTTTACTATATTTAATATAGGGAAACTCAGTTTCTTTTTGAAATTTCGTGGTATCTCAATTATTAATATACTTATACTATATATACCGTATAGGAGATAGGTTCTTAGGATTTCGTGAATCGTGATACTTGTAATTGTATTATTTTTATCGTTAATTTATGATTTATATTTTATTAATTAAAAAAACTTTTTATCTTTTTTATTTTGTCATCTATTCAAATTTATAGTTTAAGGAGTACTTACCAATTTTTTTTTTGTTTACTATTTAAGAAAACTAGGAATTCACTCAAAAAGATAGCTAGAGCGCTTGTATACATTTTTTAATAAATTTTTAAAGACCTTAATTCTGGTCGATTCTGTACGTGTTCAATTTTACGTATTACATCATCACCGCACTCTTTTTCCTCTTTTTTCTTACTTTTTTTTTCTTTTTTAGATAGAAAGTGTGTAGATTAGGGTTGGGCATCATCAGATTTGATTATGTTCAGTATTAAAGCATTTGATTTTCAGTTATTTCCGAAATGTCTTTATATTGACTATCATTGAATGAAATATAACGAAAAATAATATTTGAATATTATTGAATTTTTCACTTCGGGCACCAAAACTTCTCATTTTGGTGACGAGTTGGTACGCTGAAGAAGTGTCGGTAAGCCACGGAGAGGTCCCAATCCTCTAAGTGTGAGGTCGACGATAATTCATTCTTTAAAATAAATGTAAGTCGGTGAGAAAATATCGCCATCATTGCAAATACTGTATATTTTAGCCCTCAATAACAACACACTGTATACTTTACATATAGTCACATACCGTAATTAATTATTTATTCAATCTTATTAAAAAATTATTACTTTTTTGAAATAATTCAAATGTCCTTTTTCTAATTAATTTCAGTTTTTATTCCATAACAACAATATAATTCGACTAAATTGTCTCTTTCCGCCGATTTTTCATATACAGTAATTCAAAAGCTTGGATTATACATTTTCAAGATTATATTATTGCTCTTTTTGAAATAATATAAATAAAGCGTCTTGTGTATTAATACCAATTCAATTATAATGTCCAACCCTACGAAAAGGAGATGTTCAGAAATTGCAGCGAGAATTTCCGGTCGATGAGTATAAAATTACAGTAAAGTAACTTTTCCGATGTCTAGAAACCCTAGAAACCGTTTCAGAAAATGCACCGAAAAATCCAGAAATTATCTGGGAAAATGAGATCAAATTCTAGACAAATTCCGGAATTCTTTTTTCATAGGAATTGTTATTTATCAATTAAAACTTTAATGCATTTTTACTAATTAAAATAAAATCAACCCGGATCAATTTTCAATTTTTCGTTTTTTACCATCTTAAAAATTACGATCAGTTAAATTACGTATCCTTAAAATCTTATCAGATGTTGCAAGATGTAATACTAATTATAGTATTATTGATAATATAAAGAATTTTTATATAATCAGAATTAAAATAAGGATTGCTTACAGTATAATAAACTATTTGTTTATAATTGGCCAATCAGGTTCACTTTTCCAACAAATATACTAGTATAAATTAGGGCTTTAAGAAGTTATATACCAATGTAAATATTAATATTAATATTAGAAACGTGTAAAGTGGCGAGGTTTTTTTCCGACGAATAATCAGTTAGATATTACTATATAATCTTTAATATTTTTGTTTATACTTAAATAACTTATTAATTAAACGTTTATTTCTCATACGTATCATAAAATTTATATATTGTACCAAACTAAATAAATAAAATTTAAATGGTCAATAATATTTTATTTTTAATTAATAGATTAATTTTAATGGACGACAATTTTACGGATAAACGAATATAATATTCGGTTGAATCCGGATAAGCCACTGATTTGACGAAATACATGGCAAAAAATGGTATTAAAAGCATATTATAATTTAATGGTAAGCTCGAATATTTTTTACTTAAAATAAATACTTGTTTATACTGCGTGAGATATTCGAATTATTAAAAAAAGTATAAATTAATTTAATTGTACGAGCAATGGGCTCATTTTTAATATCATATTGTATTAGTAATAAACGACAATCAAACTAACTTTAGATTGACTTCAGATCTAAACTAAAATAGGCTTCGTACAAAGTTATGCCGCAGCATTATTTGTTAAAAAAGTCATTCCTATAATTTTTTCTTATAAACTTAGTTATTGAAGATAATTGCCAAATACATCATTAATTCCAACATAAAGAAAATACAAAATAAATTTTCTAATTTCGAATTCCCGCTTTGCATTATTTTACATATTTGATCTTCATTTTTATTTGCTCTTAAAAAAGTTATAAATATGACTTTGAACGAGTCCGATTAATTTCAATTTCTTACTTGAGAAAAAACACAAACAACATGTTACATACATAAACGGAGTTGGAAAAGAAAAAGTGCCCTCGAATTTTATCAGAAACGGAGCGGCAGCTATAAGTCTCGACAAAAAAGCCAAAGAAGGTTACAAATATATAGTTAATCATTATAATCCTGGTGATGATATATGGCTATTTGGTTTTAGTAATGGTGACTACATTGTTAGATGTATTGCTGGAATGATACGTAATTGTGGAATATTAAAACTTGGTTGAAATATTACACTTTAACAAATTGATAAACGTATTGATCTTGCTTATGATATTTATCGTAATCGAGATATGATTTATCACCCGGATGGAAGTGGTTATTATGATTTCAAAATGTCATTCAGTTATTTATCACCCGGATGGAAGTGGTTCTTATGATTTCAAAATGTCATTCAGTTATCCTGATTCTGAAAAACCGATTATAAAGTTTCTCGGACTTTGGGATACTGTTGGTATTCATGATTTACCCGGTTACGTAATGGAAAGTCTTAAATATTTGGAATTTTATGATATGACTGTATCTAGTATAGTTAATTTTGCATGTCAAGCTTTAGCCATTCATGAAAATAAATGCTTATTTATTGGAACCTTATCGTATACTTCCAAATAGAAAATTTTATACACTTAAACTAAATATGATAATACTGCTGCTCCATATGATAAATTTACTAGGTAGGTTCAGACGCTACAACAAGGATAGAACAACGTATCTCATTTTATGTTAATTTTTTATTTTTATTAAATTTAAAAGTACATATTTAACTGGCAAAATACAAAAATACAATATGATAGTATGGTACCATCCCTACAAAACTTGATACAGCGAATATATAATAATATCTTTAAAGTTGATTGTTTATCAATAATTCCATTAAACCACTATATAATAAAAATCCTATTAAACTTGAAACCAAATTTTCATTCTCTTCATGTTCTTCCATTAATTATAATATTATAGTAGGAACTTTTTTATTATAATTAAGTAACTCTTGTACCCATCCCATTAAAATATCTTCAAATTTTCAATTTTTATAACTAAATTCTTTTAAAAATATCGTTTGAATGATTATTATTCTTATTATCATTACTATGATGACTTTTTTTTTAGAGTAAGAAAAAGTTTGGAGATTGAAACATTGATTTAATGATTGATTGACAAATTCTGTTTATATTTAGGTGGTTATTATTCGTACCTCACTTTTAATATCTGTATCCCCCCTGTAGTAATACATGTGATTGAACGCGTTAAGCGGTCGGTTTATTAATTTTATTGCACCATTCATTTGTCATGATTTTATTTCTATAATTTTAATTCTACAAGCACATAAAACGAAATGTTAAAGAATATATGTATTACTATGAAAATAATAGGCTTGCGTGTGCAAGCATGTTTAAATTTCGAGAGTCGCGTTAATATTTAATCAATATTTATGTCTTAAAATATTTTTCCATTGGATATTTTTATATTATTCTCCAAAATCCAAATTTAATTTTCTTGTACTGTATTAATACAAAATTCTGCAAAAAAAATTCCGTATATACAATAAAATCGTGGAATCTGGCGCAATTTAATGAGGCAGTAAACAATGCTTCTAAACGTATAAAATTTTCAAGTATTAAGCTCTTTGTACAGCCAATCTTGTGACGTATTAAAGCATGAAATAGAAATATCATACTTCAATACCAAATAACCGATCAATAAAATTATTTCATCCGCAGTTAATGAAACTTAAACATTCTTCTAATAAACTTTCTTAGAACGTGTTACGTGTATTAATTTTGATATGGGCGGACCTATAGCAAAAGGTGGGGCTCGGACAATCACGTGATTTCGGAAAAAATCGCACTTTAATATTATTGGTTAATTTAATAAATTATAATTTATTTCATCATTTTTAAAGATTCTTAAAATCAATTTTTTTGCAAACTAGGATAAAATTTTGTAAGAAATTCAATAAAAGC
>QZLH01000032.1:45927-64752 GCA_003833135.1 Oehlia diaphana
TGTAAATCTCAGCTCTGAATAGACTATAATTTCGACCAGAATATTTAATATATTATGAATCAAAAAATTGGTAATTCTGATAGTTCCATCCTGAATTAACCGAAACGGATACCGGATAGGATGATTATATGACTTACCATAACACTATGTTTTATTTAAAATTTATGTGGTCATTCAATCATTTTAAGTATTTGCAGTATCAGCTATTCAAATGAAAAATTTATCTGATACTAACAGAATAATTTTTTCGGTAAAATCAGATAACTTTATATTACTAATTAAAGTCACGCGATAGTTTGGTATACTAAATATGTAACTGATATGTATGGAAAGCCTTCCTTGACAAAAGGTTGATGTCCAAACATCATGAAATATAATGTTTAGACATCATGATGGTATGTCTAGACATCATGTTTGATATATGTAGGATGATGTTTGTACATTATTTAATATGATGTGAAAGACATCAACTAGACATCATGCTGATCAAATTACCAAATATAGTATATTTACAAGTTACACGAAATAAAATTTACTATATTTGGTAACATGATGTCTAAGACATGTCGGTTGATGCTTGAGCATCATGTTGAATGATGTACAAACATTATTCTACTGACATATATTTGACATGATGCTCTCCAACATGATGTCTGGATATCAACCTTTTGTCAAGGACGGCTTTCCATACTATATATAGTATATATGATTTAATGGAAAAAAAGGAACAATAAATTTTATTTAAAAGGTAATTAAAATTCTTTAAAAATATATGGGCCAGACAGATCAAATTAGTAAGTAAAAATCTTTTGTGGCAATTGTTATGTATGTATTAGTGCAAATTAAATTTTGTAGTACCTTTATAGTAAAGTCATAAAAAAGTTGTATTTTTACAAATTTAGGCTAGAATCTATTTGTTTCTAATCACTATAAATAAATTTAGAATATTAAACTAAATTTATTTGTTTTAAAGTAATTAATCAGTTACTTTTATAATAAGAAGGAAAAGGACAACATAAATTAAAAATTTTTAATACATTATAGCCCAAAATTACTCATAATACCAAAGCAAAAAAAACTAAAAAATAAAATAAAACCTAATTTAAATAATATATTTTCATATTTTTCGTTGCTAATCAAATGCAAAAAATAAGCATAATTTTATGGCAAACTCATCCTGTTAATATATCTAATTGCAATGATAATTTACGCTAAACGTTCCAATTTTCAAATTTTGTCACTTTCGCTCTCAATAGTACACCATAAAGATTATCTTAACGGTTTTGTTTGAGATTTTAGGTTTCAGTAAAGAAATTTTAATTAAATTCGTCTAACAAATAATAATATAGGATTTTTGTCCAATTATCAAAAAATAAATAATTTAATTTAAATTCAAAAAAGAAAATTTTAACTTGAAAAATTGTAATAGTTTATTCAATATTTTCGAAAATAATATAATCTCCTTGAACATATAAGCTTTTTGATTGAAATATCGACTAACCACGTGTAATATATTTAATTGGTAAATGGATCGTGATCGCAGATCATTCCCGACGAATTGATCAATATTTCTTTCATAACTTTCCTCCAATAATAGTATGTATTTTCCGTTGGATATTTTTAGATTGCTTTAAAGTTAATTTTCTTACGTTAACTGTTTCTGTAAAAAATACATATATATTTGGTAATTTAATGAGATTCTTATTTTAGAAAACAAATGTTTCCAAATATAAAATTTCGATCCTATTTGACATATTAAAACATGAAGTCATGAAGTGGAGTTGCCATGGGATAACTGATCGACAAAAGTTGCTTTATCTGCAGTTAATACATAATTTATTGATATGATGTAATGAATTAAATTGAATTTGATGAACCTCTAAAAATCCCCTTAAAATTTGGACGTTAGTGTGTTAATATCTTTAATATCCTTTATTGTTCTTATACGTAATAAAACCTAAATCAGGATCATAACCTTTGAAAATTTGAGATTTTAATAAATATACGTAAAATTAAATTTATACAAATGAAATTGTTAAGTCTAACGCGTATCCGCTTTTCTAGAATTTCTTTCTATAAGAAAATCTGTATATATAGTTTTCTAATTTAGAAACACTAGTAGTAATTATTTTATGAAATAATTGTTCATAGTTGTGTGATATTCAAAAATTATATGGATGAAATACTATATCTAATAAATAAAGGAGTCAAAATAAGACACTTGAAAATTTCTTTATTTAACCCACCCAGAGGACAAGTTAGAAAACCCTTGTTATAATGTCAAGCTCAAGTACTAACTACAAAAATAATATCCACTATCCCACGATTCCTGTTACATTTGTGGTTTTTTTCTTGATATTCTCACCGGTGGTGTTTATTTAAAAGATGGATAAAAAGTTTTATTTATGTTTTATTACACAAATTTCACTTGATCATTAATTAGCGAAATGAGTCTGATTAACCATATGCGATATTTTAATAATTACTTATTTATTTAGATCTGTCAAATATCATTTTCTTTTGACTATTAGTAAGGAACTATTATTTAAAAAATTTATTGATTGATTGATTTTTCGCATTTTTTTTAATCAAACAAAATAGTCTAATTTGAAATCGCCATTTTACAAATAGTTATTGGTTACGGTACATTTCGCTGAAGCCATTTCACTGAAGGAATATTTCATCAAAGGGACGTTTCGCCGAAAGGACGTTCCGCCGAAAGTGCATTTTATTAAATCCATTTCACCGAATCGTGCATTCGCCGAATTCCATTTCGTAGCGATTAAAATTTTAATAAAAAATATTTATCGCGCAATGAAAATAAAAATTAAATTATTTTGAGATTTTTTTTTTTTTCCAGGATATTATCTCTTTAACATTCAAGTAACTTATATTAATTGTTAAGAAATAAATAAATAATGAACTTTATTTTTCTGAAAATATTTATTCACGAAAAGTAAGTAAAAAAAGACTATTAATATACTGTATTATAAACAACGAGATAAATTTAATAGAAATCAGCTAATTCAAAAATTTTATAGAAAACATTTCTTTATGTAATTAGTATAAAAAAATAACAAAATGTAATAAATAATTTTTCGGCGAAATGTCCTTTCGATAAAATGGCTTCGGCGAAATGGACTTCGTCGAAAAGTCAGGATACCTAATTTTTTTTCTATACTGTTGTAATGACGTAATATACCTAGTAAATTTATTAATTATGGGGCGCGGTATTATATTTAAAATTAGTGTATAAATTTTTAGTAGTTTAAAATTGTATGACATTACAAATGTAACGTCATACAATTTTAAACTATAGAATTCCAGAAGGTCAAGTGGTAACATAATTGTGTAATAATTAATATGAAGATCATTAAATTTAAGGAACGAATTAGAAAAAGGATATAAATAGGGGTAAATTTTGAGTGTGAAAATTCAGAATACGAATTTGGGATTTATAAAATATTATTTTGTTAAGTCAAAGGTGGCAACGTGATTTATCACGGGCTTAGGTCTTACACTGTTAAGTCATATATTTATACGATACATTATATATTAGTATATGTTTTTTACCGGGGGTGATCATCATCGTTGGTCAGAATTATCAATTTTACCGGCACTATTTTTTTAATGCTGGTCGATCGCCATAATTTCAGTCACCGGTTATCATCACCCCCCGGTGATAGTTAGATAAATTCCTATTTATTTTATATACTATTTAATTAATAAAATAAAGTAAAATATCAATACAATAATGTTAAATTGTAAATAATTGAAGACTCACGGTAGAAAAATTTGTAACTATTATTCTACATAAATTTTATATGTTGCAACATATCTTCATTCACTTCTTTTTTTTTCTTTTCTACCTTGCTCTTGCGGCTCTTGTGTGTTAGGTAAAGTACTTTCATTTTTACATTTTGGATGAATCTTCTTCATTAGTATATGATGATGCTTGAGTTCTGAGTGCTGACTGTTAGTTGTTCATTATTAGTATTTGGATGTTGAATATTTGTTTTAAATTATTAGATGTTTGAGCGTTTTCCATTACTTGAGCAAAATTCTTCCTGAAAGTATAGTGAATAAAGCATTAATGTATCATACTTTATTAGCGGCTTGGAAAACTTAAATCAACGTGCGTAGTAAAAACTTAACATAAATATGAATAAAATTTAGAACTGAATTTCTCTCAATTTTGGATAATTGAAAAAAAAAAACATTTTTTTACATCATCATCGTATAATTTTAATATACCTGTGATATATAAAATTAAAATTTATTTAAAACGTTGCCACATGATTGTTGCACAACTGTATTGACTAAAATTAAATAAGGTGAGATCAATGAAGAGTAAAAATTCATTATTTTTTATTAATTGATTAATTAAAAGATAATAAAAATAATGATCTAGTGATATTATTATTAGCATGCATATACTTACTGATCAGAATTAAATGCTTTTTTTTTCTGATCATTTTTTTTTTATTTTTTTTTAAAAAAAACTAACTAGGGAAACGGAAACCGTTGGCGCGTCCGAAGCGTTAATTGTGTAAATCACTGCTTTATTTACTAATACAAAAAGTAATTTATAAATTTATTTAAAATGTGAATTATTGCCGATCATTGTTCATGATATAATTTATACCTGATTATTTTGTTGTTACACCCGAACTTGAAATCTGATTAGTCAAATCAAAGAGTGACAGGCAGACATTGCATGGTATCAAGTGTACATGTAAGTCCTCACTACGCCTCAGACAATAATAGTTTTTTCTTTAATAAAAATTTGTTATTTAGTTATTTAATTATTGAAAAATACTCATTTGTTATATTTTTTTATGAAAAAAAAAAAAAGGATCGTCATGAATTTTTATTATGTAAGCAAAAAATTTTCAACATATTTTGAACTGCTGTCCGTAAGAAAAGCACTTGGTATATTAGCGCAAATGCACAAAGCATAAAGCATAAAACATAAAGGCATAAAGCATAAAGCACAAAGGCATAAAGCATTAAAGTAGTATATAAAGTATTATAAAAATACCGGAAAGGTTTAAGCCATATTTAGAAGCTAAGCTAAACCGTAAACTATAACGTTAGTATGATAATCAGGTTAAACTTGACCATTTACAAATAAATTCAACCCTGTAAAAAAGTCGATACGTTTTTATATTCCATCTTTTTCCGTAAAAGGCTCATATTTCTGGAATCAATACCTTATATCACGGAATTTATCGAATTATTTGCATTTTCCGTAAATGAATCCGTAAAAGGCTCATTTTTTACGGAGTTTTTACGGATAAAATTTTTTATAGGGCAAGTAACATGACACAAGTATTTCTTTATGCTAAAAATAACTAAACCGTTTGATTGGTCGGGCAATGTGTGATCGCTGATCATTTGTGTCTTTTGTGCGTTATTGTGTGTTCAAAGTTCAAAACATTGGCAATGGTACACAAACCTTCGCAATGCTATAAGACCCACAACATAATTGTTAAAAAGGAATAATAATTTTAACTTTCAATATTAAAAAATGTCTGAACAAAAATCCATTTTTAATGAAAATGTAATTAATAATAATGAAAAAAATAAAATTCATTTATTTCATCAATATCAAAAAGCAGCAGAAAATGGTGATGTAAATGCAATGAATAATTTAGCCATATGTTATGAAGATGGAAAAGGAACAGAAAAGAATTTAGAAAAAGCATTTTATTGGTATCAAAAAGCAACAGAGAAAGATTATATTAAAGCGATGAATAGTTTAGCCATATGTTATGAAAATGGAGTGGGGACAAAAAATAATCTAGAAAAAGCCTTTTATTGGTACCAAAAAGCAGCAGAAAATGGTGATATAATTGCAATGTATAATTTAGCCATATGTTATGACAATGGAAAAGGAACAAAAAAGAATTTAGAAAAAGCCTTTTATTGGTATCAAAAAGCAGCAGAAAAAGACTATGCTAAAGCAATGAATAGTTTAGCCATATGTTATGAAGATGAAGTAGGAACAGAAATAAATTTAGAGAAAGCCTTTTATTGGTATCAAAAAGCAGCAGAAAATGGGAATGAAAGTGCAATGTTTAATTTAGCCGAGTGTTATAAAGATGGAATTGGTATTGAGAGTGACGAAGCTAGAGGATTTTATTGGTATCAAAAAGCAGCGGGAAAAGATTATATTAAAGCAATGAATAGTTTAGCCATATGTTATAAAAATGGAAAAGGAACAGAAAAGAATTTAGTAAAAGCTTTTTATTGGTATCAAAAAGCAGCAGAAAATGATTATATTAAAGCAATGAATAGTTTAGCCATGTGTTATGAAAATGGAAAAGGAACAGAAAAAGATTTAGTAAAAGCCTTTCATTGGTTTCAAAAAGCAGTAAAAAATGATGACAAATATGCAATGAATAGTTTAGCAATATGTTATGAAAATGGAAAAGGAACAGAAAAAAATTTAGAAAAAGCCTTTTATTGGTATCAAAAAGCAGCAAAAAAAGATTATATTAAAGCAATGAATAATTTAGCCATATGCTATAAAGATGGAAAGGGAACAGAAAAGAATTTAAAAAAGGCCTTTTATTGGTATCAAAAAGCAGCAGAAAATGATAACGAGTATGCAATGTATAACCTAGCCACATGCTATGAAAATGGAAAAGGAACAGAAAAAAATTTAGAAAAAGCCTTTTATTGGTATCAAAATGCAGCAGAAAATGGTGATAAATATGCAATGAATAGTTTAGCTATATGTTATAAAAATGAAAAAGGAACAGAAAAAAATTTAGAAAAAGCCTTTTATTGGTATCAAAAAGCAGCAGAAAACGAAAATGAAGATGCACAATTTAAATTAGGTTTATTTTATGAAGAAGGAATTGGTATTGAAAAAGATGAAGATGAGGCTTTTTATTGGTATCAAGAAGCAGCAGAAAATGGTAATGAAGTTGCAATGAATAAGTTAGCCAATAGATATAGAAAGGGAGATGAAACAGAAAAAAATCTAGAAAAAGCCTTTTATTGGTATCAAAAAGCAGCAGAAAATGGTAATGAAGATTCAATGAATAATTTAGCCACATGTTATGAATATGGAGAAGGAACAAAAAAGAATTTAAAAAATACCTTCCATTGGTATCAAAAAGCAGCAGAAAATGGGAACAAATATGCAATGAATAGTTTAGCAATGTGTTATGAAAATGGAAAAGGAACAGAAAAAAGTTTAGAAAAAGCAATTTATTGGTATCAAAAAGCAGCAGAAAATGGAGATGAAGGTGCAATGTATAATTTAATTATACATTTCGAAAATGAAAAAGATGCTGAAAAGAATTTAGAAAAAGTCTTTTATTGGTTTGAAAAAGCAGCAGAAAATGGTAATAAAGATGTAATGCTAAATTTAGCAAATAGATATAAAAATAGAGAAGGAGGGAAAAAGAATTTAGAAAAAGCTATTTATTGGTATCAAAAAGCGGCAGAAAATGGTAATGTAAATGCAATGTTTAATATAGCAAAATTTTATGAAAGTGAAGAAGGAATAGAAAAAAATTTAGAAAAAGCCTTTTATTGGTATCAAAAAGCAGCAGAAAATGGTGATAAAAATGCAATGAATAGTTTAGCAATATGTTATGAAAATGGAAAAGAAATAGAAAAGAATTTAGAAAAAGCCATTTATTGGTATCAAAAAGCAGCAGAAAATGGGGATGAAGATTCAATGTATAAATTAATCCTGCATTTTGAAAATGGAAAAGATGCAGAAAAAAATTTGGAAAAAGTCTTTTGTTGGTGCCAAGATGCAGCAGAAAAAGGTAATAAATATGCAATGAATAGTTTAGCAATATGCTATAAGAATGGAAAAGGAACAGAAAAGAATTTAGAAAAAGCCTTTTATTGGTTTCAAAAAGCAGCAGAAAATGAAAATAAGGATGCACAATTTAAGTTAGGTTTATTTTATGAAGAAGGAATTTGTATTGAAAAAGATGTAGATGAAGCATTTTATTGGTATAAAAAAGCAGCAGAAAATGGTAATGAAGTTGCAATGAATAATTTAGCCAATAAATATAGAAATGGAGAAGGAACAGAAAAGAATTTAGTAAAAGCATTTCATTGGTATCAAAAAGCAGCAAAAAATGGTAATAAAGATTCAATGAATAATTTAGCAATTTGTTATGAAAATGAAGAAGGAACAGAAAGGAATCTAGAAAATGCTTTCTATTGGTATCAAAAAGCAGCAGAAAATGACAATGAAAGTGCAATGTATAATTTAGCCATATGCTATGAAAATGAAGAAGGAACAGAAATGAATTTAGAAAAAGCTATTTATTGGTATCAAAAAGCAGCAGAAAAGGATTATATTAAAGCAATGAATAGTTTAGCAATATGTTATAAAAATGGAAAAGGAACAGAAAAGAATTTAGAAAAAGCATTTTATTGGTATCAAAAAGCAGCAGAAAAAGATTATATCAAAGCAATGAATAGTTTAGCAATATGTTATGAAAATGGAAAGGGAACAGAGAAAAATTCAGAAAAAGCTATTTATTGGTATCAAAAAGCAGCAGAAAATGGTGATAAATATGCAATGAATAGTTTAGCAATATGTTTTGAAAATGGAAAAGGAACAAAAAAGAATTCAGAAAAAGCTTTTTATTGGTATCAAAAAGCAGCAAAAAAAGATTATATTAAAGCAATGAATAATTTAGCCATATGTTTTGAAAATGGAAAAGGAACAGAAAAGAATTCAGAAAAAGTAATTTATTGGTACCAAAAAGCATCAGAAAATGGTAATGGATATGCAATGTATAATTTGGCCATATGCTATGAAAATGGAAAAGGAACAGAAAAAAATTTAGAGAAAGCCTTTTATTGGTATAAAGAAGCAGCAGAAAATGGCGATAAATATGCAATGAATAGTTTAGCCATATGCTATGAAAATGGAAAAGGAACAGAAAAAAATTTAGAAAAGACCTTTTATTGGTATCAAAAAGCAGCAGAAAATGAAAATAAAGATGCACAACTTAAATTAGGTTTATTTTATGAAGAAGGAATTGGTATTGAAAAAGATGATGATGAAGCATTTTATTGGTATCAAGAAGCAGCAGAAAATGGTAATGAAATTGCAATGAATAATTTAGCTAATAGATATGGAAATGGAGAAGGAACAGAAAAAAATTTAGAAAAAGCCTTTTATTGGTATCAAAAAGCAGCAAAAAATGGTAATAAAGTTTCAATGAATAATTTAGCAATATGTTATGAATATGGAGAAGGAACAGAAAAGAAATTAGAAAAAGCTTTCTATTGGTATCAAAAATCAGCAGAAAATGGTGATAAATATGCAATGAATAGTTTAGCAATATGTTATGAAAATGGAAAAGGAATAGAAAAAAATTTAAAAAAAGCTTTTTATTGGTATCAAAAAGCAGTAGAGAATGGAGATGAAGATGCCATATATAATTTAATAATACATATTGAAAATGGAAAAGATGCAGTAAAGAATTTAGAAAAATTCTTTTATTGGTGTCAAAAAGCAGCAGAAAATGGTGATAAATATGCAATGAATAGTTTAGCAATATGTTATAAAAATGGAAAAGGAACAGAAAAGAATTTAGAAAAAACCTTTTATTGGTATCAAAAAGCAGCAGAAAATGAAAATAAAGATGCACAATTTAAATTAGGTTTATTTTATGAAGAAGGAACTGTTATTGAAAAAAATAATGATAAGGCATTTTATTGGTATCAAAAAGCAGCAGAAAATGGGAATGAAATTGCAATGAATAATTTAGCCAATAGATATAGAAATGGAAAAGGAACAGAAAAGAATTTAGAAAAAGCCTTTTATTGGTATCAAAAAGGAGCAAGAAATGGTAATGAAGATTCAATGAATAATTTAGCCATATGTTGTGAATATGGAGAGGGAACAAAAAAGCATTTAGAAAATGCTTTCTATTGGTATCAAAAAGCAGCAGAAAATAATTGTATTGAAGCAATGTTTAATTTAGCAATATGTTATGAAAATGGAAGAGGAACAGAAAAAAATTTAGAAAAAGCAATTTATTGGTATCAAAAAGCAGCAGAAAATGGGGATGAAGATGCAGTGTATGATTTAATCATGCATTTTGAAAGTGGAAAAGAAGCAGAAAAGAATTTAGAAAAAGTCTTTTATTGGTGTGAAAAAGAAGCAGAAAATGGTAATAAAGATGTAATGCTTAATTTAGCAAATAAATACAAAAATAGAGAAGGAGGAAAAAAAAATTTAGAAAAAGCCATTTATTGGTATCAAAAAGCAGCAGAAAAGGGTAATGAATTTGCAATGTATAATTTAGCCACATGTTATAGATATGGAAAAGGAACAGAAAATAATTTAAAAGCTTTTTATTTGTATCAAAAACTAGCAGAAAATGGTAATAAAGATGTAATGCTCGATTTAGCTATATGTTATGAATATGGAATAGGAGTAGAAAAGAATTTAGAAAAAGCCTTTTATTGGTATCAAAAAGTAGCAGTAAATGGTAATATAGATACGATGTTTAATTTAGCTACATTTTATAAAAATGGAGAAGGAACAAAAAAAGATTTAGGAAAAGCCTTTTATTGGGTTCAAAAAGCAGCAGATAATGGTAATGAAGATGCAATGTTTAATTTAGCTATATATTATGAAAATAAAATAGGAACAGAAAAGAATTTAGAAAAGGCATTTTATTTGTATAAAAAGGCAGCAGAAAATCATTGTATTGAAGCAATGAATAGTTTGGCCAATTGTTATGAAAATGGAAATGGAACAGAAGTGAATTTAAAAAAAGTCTTTTACTGGTATCAAAAAGCAGCAGAGAATGGTAATAAAATTGCAATGTTTAATTTGGCTATACGTTATGAAAATGGAGAAGGAACAGAAAAAGATTTAAAAAAAGCCTTCCATTGGTATCAAAAAGCAGCAGATAATGGTGATGAAATTGCAATGAATAAATTAGTCATATATTATGAAAATAGAAAAGGAACAGAAAAGAATTTAGAAAAAGTTTTTTATTGGTATCATAAAGCAGCAGAAAAGGATCATATTAAGGCAATGTTTAATTTAGCCATATGTTATGAAAATGGAGAAGGAACAGAAAAGAATTCAGAAAAAGCCTTTTATTGGTATCATAAAGCAGCTGAAAATGGTGATAAATATGCAATGAATAGTTTAGCAATGTGTTATGAAAATGGAAGAGGAACAGATAAAATTTTTGAAAAGGCCTTCTATTGGTATCATAAAGCAGCAGTAAATGATAATGAGGATTCAATGAATAGTTTAGCCATATGTTATCAAAATGGAAGAGGAACAGAAAATAATTTAGAAAAAGCCTTTTATTGGTTTCAAAAATCAGGAGAAAATGGTAATGTAAATGCAATGTTTAATTTAGCAAAATTTTATGAAAATGAAGATGGAACAGAAAATAATTCAGAAAAAGCTTTTTATTGGTATCAAAAAGCAGCAGAAAATGGTGATGTAGATGCAATGTTTAGTTTAGCCAAATTTTATGAAAATGAAAAAGGAAAGGAAAAGAATTTAGAAAAAGTTTTTTATTGGTTTCAAAAAGCAGCAGAAAATGGTAATGTAAATGCAATGTTTAATTTAGCCAAATTGTATGAAAGTGGAGAAGGAACAGAAAAGAATTTTGAAAAAGCCTTTTATTGGTATCAAAAAGCAACAGAAAATGGTGATGAAGTTGCAATGAATAGTTTAGCCATATGCTTTGAAAATGGAAAAGGGACAGAAAAAAATTTAGAAAAGACCTTTTATTGGTATCAAAAAGCAGCAGAAAATGAAAATAAAGATGCACAATTTAAATTAGGTTTATGTTATGAAGAAGGAACTGGTATTGAAAAAGATGAAGATAAGGCCTTTTATTGGTATCAGGAAGCTGCAAAAAATGAAAATAAAGATGCACAATTTAAATTAGGTATATGTTATGAAAAAGGAATTGGTATTGAAAAAGATGAAGATGAGGCTTTTAATTGGTATCAAAAAGCAGCCCAACAGGGAATTAGCAATGCAAAGTATAAACTTGGATTTTTTTATAAAACTGGTAAAGGAGTGAAAAAAGATTTAGAAAAATCTATTTATTGGTTTAAAAAAGCAGAAGAGGGAAGCCTAAATGCAACTGAATTTATTGAAAATGCATTAAAATATGAAAAAGTTAAATTTATACCTTTTAAAGAACTAAAAAATGCTGAACCACTTCATGCAGGAGGATTTGGAAAAATATCAAAGGCTATTTGGTCTAAAACTAATAATTATGTTATTTGTAAAAAATTAATCAATACGACTTGTATTAAGAATGATTTACTAGACGCATTTATACATGAACTTAAAATGCATTTGCACCTTAATTATAGTGACAGAATTATACGTTGCTTTGGTATTAGTTTAGGTATAATAATTTAAATAATTTTTTTACATTACATTTTTTGTTTTTTAAAATTACTTACAAATTTTTTTTTTAGATCCAAAAACAAATGAATACATTCTTGTTATGCAGTATGCTAATGGGGGAGATCTTCAAAATTATCTCAAAAATAATTTTGAGAACTTGACGTGGGATGATAAGAAAAAATTAGCATTTCAAATTGCAGATGGATTAAATTACTTGCATAATGAAAATATTTTACATAGAGATCTTGTAAGTATTAGTGTTTATTATCATCGTAATACTAAGTAAAAACAAAATATTTATGTAATTCAATTTTTTAGCATTCCAGGAATATAGTTGTTCATGAAAATAATGCCAAAATTACGGATTTTGGTATTTCAAAAAGTCAAAATAATCAAACTTCAACAGCTTATATTGGTATTTTTGGTGTTATTGCTTATATGGAACCAAAACGACTTATAGATCCAAAATTTCCACATACAAAACCTTCAGATATCTATAGCTTTGGTGTACTAATGTGGGAAATTTCTAGTGGATATCCTCCATTTAAAGATAATGACAATTCAATTGCACTTTCTATTTGTATTAATACTGGTGCTCGTGAGACCACAATTCTTGGTACTCCTAAAGAATATGAAAAACTTTATCAAAATTGTTGGAATCAAGAACCTGAACATAGACCAATTATTAATCAAATATTGGTTGAATTTGAAAAAATGGGTTTTGGAAATAATACAACAAACAAATTAATCAAAGGTGTTATTTTATTTATTCATTTCATATTCATAAATTTATGTTAGTAATTTACTGATAAAATAAAAATGATCGTTTATTAAAGGTGATGATAATTTAACTTCAGAATCGCAAGTTAGTGCTGAATCTTTAGAATCTCTTCAAATTTGAGTAAGTTTATAATTCTTTACTTATTAAGTTATGATATTGAACCAATATTTTATATCTTATTGCATTTAGTTGACTGGAACAATGTATGATTCTTTAGGCCTGATACGAAATCCCGAACGTTAAAATTCTGATACCATGTAATCACAACTGTCCGAATATTTAAATTTAAAATCCCAAAATTCAACTTTTTTTAACTCGCCTCATTTTATTTTTTAATCTGCATATATTATGTCACATATAGGAACTTCATATTGTTAGATTTATGCTTAAAACGTAAACTTCCCACTTCGCATTCCCTATAAAAAAATTCTGGAAAAAACTCTGTTAAATGATCATTTTCTAGTTTTATTGAGAAGAAACTCAGATATGTGATCATTTTTCTGAAAAATTTTTTATAGGGATGTTTGAAGCACCAATGACATACAAAACATGAATATTACCCAAATTAGTTTATCTATTTGTTTGAAGGTTATATTTGTATAAATTATGTCTTTGCAGAAACCTATCAATTTTGAAAAATATGGTAAAAAAATATGATTGACATATTGCGTATACTTTTCTGTTAACTCTGTTGTAACTCAATAACAGCAATATGTTGAACATATGTTAAAAAACACATGATTAAAATATGCTTAAAATACGTTAACTATATATCAAAAAATATGTCAAAATTTATAAAGAAATGTGATATTTATATTTTATTATATATATATCAAAAATATCATTATAATATATTGTAAGTAATGCAATTTATTATATATTGGAAATACATTAAACTATTATAATGCCTTCACTACACAATTTTTGTTTATGTGACTCTTCTGATTCTCCTTTCTGTATGACCTTCTCAAGGATAAGTAAACAAAATTATCACTGTTTTTTTTGTATGGTTATCATTCTCTCATTTTATCTCCTTTTGCAACTTTCCTGGACTTATTCTTCTGTGATTTTCTTCAGACTGTTAAATACACAAGGTGCTAATCATTTAAAAAAAAAGTAAAGCCAAAACATTAGTAAGAAATCCATTGAGACTGAAGAGCTAAAAAAGAAAAAATCAAAGCATTACAAATGACAGTTCGTTAAAGAGGTCCTGCGCATCCAAAGTAATCCAGCCAGCCCAGTTGCCTAAAAAGAAGAAGAAACAAATGAACATTTAGATAAA
The DNA here is from genome assembly GCA_003833135.1 of Oehlia diaphana. Taxonomy (NCBI): domain Eukaryota; kingdom Fungi; phylum Glomeromycota; class Glomeromycetes; order Glomerales; family Glomeraceae; genus Oehlia; species Oehlia diaphana. Next base: position 60,382 of record QZLH01000032.1, read on the forward strand.
GTTTATTAAAAAAGTATAAAATAAACAAATAATAAAATCTCACCCTAAAAATCTGCAACTACGAAAGAAAGAAAAATGAAAGGATGTCAATAATTTTTTCATTTCGTCAAAACTCAAAAGGTGAAAAATAAAATAATAAAGTTACCAAAAGTCCGCATCTAAAGAGACAGCATCCAAAGAGGCCAGACTTGCCATAATAGCTACAAAAGAAAAAAAATAAAACGTTAATAAATGTTTATTAAAATAGAAATTCTAAAAAAAGAAACACCCACTCAATTCCAACGTGCACAAAGATTTAAAAACCTGACCGTCTAAAAAAGCGAGTAAATTGAAACATTAGTAAAATTTTTCAAAACTTTTAAAAAACTTCTGAATACCCTTACAAAAATCAACATATCTGAAGATCCCATCACCTAAGAAATGTTTCATTGCTGTAAAATATATAATTAAGAAAATAACTTCCTACTGTACTCACATTCTAAATACCGTAGAACTAAGCCATCTAAGAATTAAGAAAACAATCATTAAAAATTATTTGATAAAAAAAAATATTTAAAGAAAAAAAAATTGACAAATTCTCCTGGAGGGCTGAAAGAATTACCTAAAAAAAGCTTCTGGTTTCAGCATTTGAAGGGTATTTAACGATATTTATGCTACTATTGGAACATCTTCCAATCATTTCTGTTGATCTGGAGATCTGAAAAATATGAAGCTGCGAAGAAACTGCTCTTATCTCCTTTTCCTTATTATTTTTTACACAACAAAATATAATTACGCCTAATACTAAGAAACTTCTACTATTGTACCAAAGTTGAATTTCAAATGAATGAAATTCAAATATGGGAAAATATAAATATGTTAAAGAATTTTTGATTGTTTCTTGTAGGTACTTTTCACTTTTTTTAAACTATGTATGAGAGAGAGGAGGGAATGGTTGAAAGAAGGAACATAGGAAATAGAGTGTAAAAAATAACAAGTTGGTGACCGTGGTGTTGAAATATATTATAACATTGATAAAGTGTTAGGAAAAATTAAAAGAATAATTAAAAGTTTAAATAATAAAATAAAATAAAATAAACTTCGTTAAATAAAAAGAGTTAAAAAAACTTTAAAAAAAAAAAAGACAAACTGCGGATTTATTGTTAATGCTTAATCAGGTTAATCACATGATACACATGATTCTAAATCAATATAAATATAGGGCTTTTTGCCGATATTTTTTTCAGTATTAAAAATTTTTTATACTATTATTGTGTAAAAAGTAAGAAAGAATGAAATATTACTAGTAAGGAATATTTTAGTGTGGATAAGTGAATGAAACACTAACATTAGGTTAGGAACCTTCTTAATGAACCAAATTAAGGAGAAGTAATACATCATCTTAAAGTGCGTGGTTAATCAGGTTAAAATAGAAAAAAAATATGTTAAATTATATTACAGAGATTATATGAATTTTGCCATATGTAATTGATATTATTTACGTATTAATTATATTTCAAAGATTATATGAATTTTGACATGGGGATCAAAATTGTAGCTATATTTTATTCATTCTTAGATTATTCACTAATATCATTAATTTAAGTTTATAATTTATATTTAACGTATTTCAAAATATTGTAACAACTGTTTCAATCATATTGTAAAATTTTCAATAATATTTTAAATACATTTCAAAATATTGTATTCATATTACAAAAATATTATTATCAAGTTCATCTTTAACATATTATGAAAATATTGTAAAATTGTTTTGTTCATATTACAAAAATATTCCCCATATCATATATTATATCAAAAATATGACTGCTATCTAACACTTATATGTTTATCATATTTATGAAAATTGAAATAAAACAATAACTAATCAACTAAACAATATTTTTTTTCAATACATAATATGCTATTTCATGTGTTAGTAAGTATTCTATTAATATGATAATGATTATAACTTAATTTATTGATATGACTTTCCGTACTCCAAATCAAACTAATTATAATTTTAGGTAAAACTCTCCAAGTTTTTAAAGTTTTTAAAAGAGATAAAGATACAACTTCCCCATCTCAGGCTATATTTTAAACAACAAAATATGAAATAACTATCGTAGTTTCGATATACCGGAGTTTACTAGTAACGGATTGATTTTCTAACCAGTTATAGTAAAATGATTCGACGAACCGGTTTCACGTGATCATTAACCAATAAAATTTTATGCGGTAAATCTTAATTTTGTCCAGAATTATAAAAATCTCAATTCCGGCCGAAGTTATATATTACTTATACAGTATCAATGTTTGATTTTTAATATAAGTTGCAACTTACCTCCGAATTTAAACATCATTATTTAAAATTTTCCTCTACTGTAAAAATGTGGTGCTTAAAATCGGAAGGATACGATAATCCGAATTCAAAGGGGCAAACAGCTTTGATAATTGCCAATAATAAAGTAAAAAAATCTAATAATTTTTACCTCATAATTCAAAATTCAAAAAGTTAAAAACTGCAAATATCAAAAAAATAAATTCACTTTTTTTATTTTGAGATAAACTACATTTTTTTGTGCAAAGTTAATACTTAAAAGAAATCTTGGTTTGTTCATTAGTAAATTTCCAAGTACACAGTGAAATTCGATAAACCGGATCTATCGGTTCCACTACTAATTATCCCCTGATCGGCACCATTTACACGATTATGCAAATGTAGTTATACCTACTGGGTAACAAATTTTATATGTATTTATTATCTGTTTCTAGGAAATTTTGCTGTAAAAAATTAACTATTGATTATACTATAATGGACTGATTTGAAAATTTGAGTAATTCGGAAAGATTTGCATTTTCCAAATGAGAAAAACTCTCTTTTAATTTAGTATTTGTAATCTCAATATTATTTTTCAAGTGTAATTAATAGTAATAGTTCCGAAGCTTATTAAAATTTACTTTTTTAAAATAAAAACCTTTTAAAATGAAAAAAAAACCAAGCGAATGAAAAATAAGATTCAACAATAAAATATACTATATTATACTCACGATATACTATAAAACACTTACTATTGTGTAAATGCCAGGGGATAAATCAATTATCTCCTGGTTAATTGGAATAGTAAAATTTTACTTAGAATCGGAACATGATCAGCCTTCGGCCGATCATTTATCCAATCCTAGTAAAATTTTACTTATTCCTAATCAGCCAGGAGATAAGTAATACAAATATCCGGTTTATCGGGATATCCGGTATAGCGAAAAAATTTTAATATATTGAAAATTTATTATACTGAATTTTTTTAATAAAATTCATGCTAATAAAATTAATATACACTATATTTTAATTTTTCATCTTAGCTTTAAGTCATAGAGGTCATGAAAAGGAATATAAAGTATTTGAATATCCAACAATAAGCATACTAAAAGAAGGTAAATACGTCATGATTAGGTAATTAAAAGCACAATATAATCATATTTGATATTGTTGTGTGTTGACATCATTTATACCTATATGAAAGGCTTGTACAGCAAAAAAAATAATATTTATGCAGTCTTTTTCTTTTTTTTTTTTAATACACCCATCTCCTTCAGACGCAACTAAATACTTTTTTTATAAATACTTCCTTTTCAAATAAATATCTAATAAATACCTTTTTTTTCACGCGTAAGTAAATACGACGAAGCACAATTATCAGATGATGCAGACTTTTTTTTCACGCGCAAATAAATATTAAGGCGGAAAAAAATATATACATGTATATACTGGCGGAACTGCCTTTGGACAACATATGGGTAACGCTATTGGAAACTTGTTTTGTAAGTGAAAAACCACTCCAACTACTCCTGTCAGTTTAGACGCTTTTGTGGTTCTTTTTTACATGTTTTCTGCTGTCTATCACACATTTGATTCTTTCAATTAGGCAGATCAACTGAAACGGTACATTTAAGATAATGCCAAATTTGGTATCTATTTGCGAACGAGGTTGGGTCATATCATTAAATGGTGAGTATAAATAACAGTTGCCGGATGGACGTACGAGTACGTGTTCACTGGATAAGGGATCGCAGAAAGTCTTTCGGATGGTGGATTGTTATGATTGACATAGAGGTTTATGTGCTCGTAGTACGTACCATTTGCTACTGGCTATGTAGTCATCTGCTTCGTGCACAAGTCGTAGCTACAATGATGCCACATAGGTGATCCCCAAGCCGATCCATATGGGAGGGCAAGCCGTGGTGCCCGTGGAAATGACACATATTTCTATGCCATGACTCATGACACTTACTTAGTTGTTGTTATTGAATACTATATGAGATTGCCATAGATCCTATGATGGCCACATAGGTGTCCTGGGGTTCCCTGCTTATGCATAATTAACAGGGTGG